>CM061133.1:116217092-116266020 GCA_030789695.1 Scilla litardierei | reverse complement strand
CGGCGTCTCACGTACCCGATCATCTTAATCACATGATCTTGCACGTGGCCCGTTTCCATCCTAGCTCCCCAGAGGTTGCTCGTGGCTTCAAATTTGGCAGCTTTTGACCGCTTGCCAAACAATTTCTCTGCATTGAGAAGCATGCTTTGAACATCCAGATGTTCATGCTTTCTCTGCAGATCGTTGTTCATTGAAGCCAAAGTAAGGCACCTGGCCTTCTCGGCATCTCTCTGGTACTCCTTGTAGGCTTTCTTCTCCTCAGGCGTTGCATCTTTGTCCGGCTTTTTCAGAGGGTCATCGAATAGCACGTATCCAATCCCAGCTAGAGAAAGGACTAACTTAATGTTTCTAAGACAATCCTTATAGTTTGTTCCATCAAGCACAGTCCTCTCTATCATATACTTTAGACCTGAATCCATTCTGTAATTTAGTATATACTTAGTCAGTATATGTTCGTTGTATAGTTTCAATGGTTTTTAATAAAACTATATTCTCCCACTAAATTTATTAAAGCCATAATAATAAACAGTTTATTATACAATAACATTTGTGTGAGAGGGATCCGACTACCCCGAGTCTGACAACCTTGAGTGTGTCTCAACAAGTTGTCCGACTATGCAGTCGGTAGACGAACTCTTCATCAATCATATGAAATATGACTCCCTATTGATTTTACCCCTAGTCATTTGTGATCATAAGTGTGCTTATCCAAATCACAATGGCTAGCCTAGTCGGACCCTTGTTTTCGCATTTAGCCTGACTTGCCCCAGTGCTCGGTGTATTCACGACGCGTCGGTTTGGGTTAGGTCTTAGACTACATCTTTTGGTTTGACTTACGCCAGCGCTCGGTGTATTCACGACACGACGGTTTGGGTCAAGTCAAGATCTCGTCATATGTATTTAAGAAGTCGGTTTCTATAAGGTTGCCATGTCGCAGCTTGAGTGCAGCTCAACAACTGGAACATGGGTCATACAGTCACCAACTCCTAAAACAAGGAGGTTTACGATTTATCTTGAACAAGATTATTATCGTATTTGATTTAGGTATAGTCGATGGACTTACATAGTCATGATTCGACTCCTTGCGGTCCAGCAGACGCGGCCAGGGAATTGACTAAGCCAGGACCACTTAACCCCTAGTCTAGCTAGGGTGGTCCAGCAAACTAGCCAATCACATTGATCGACATCATGATCCATTGAAGGAGACTTGTCAATCTTATGTTCGTCTATCAACTAAAAGCTTTTATTAGCAGTAATTAATCCTTATCAACTAGACTGGAAAAATAAGAGAGGACAAAATTAGGCTAAAATATAATATCATTTAATAAAACGATCCATATCTTCCAAAAATGTGGAAAATAGGCCGGATCTTAGAAAAATCCGCAAAAATGTCTATTGGAATCGGATGATCGCCATGTTCAAGTGGAATATAAAAGAAGACAAAATTACGAAAAAAAATCATATCATTTAATTAAAGATCGTCATCTTCAATTGGAAAATAAGAGAAAACAAATTTAGCTATAAAATCATATCAATTAATAAAAAGATCTATATCTTTCATAAAATGTGTAGAAGAGCATCAAGCTCAGAAAATGATATGAAAAAATCGTTTTTATTGAAGATTGCGATATCCTGGTTGCAACAGACATTTTTATAGATGAAGATGGCAATTTTTCGGTTCCGAATTTTGTCTTCTCTTATATTTCAGTTGAAGATGGCGATTTTCTACTTCCAACAGACAGGTTTTGGTATTATTTAGTTTTGTCTTCACTGGTATTATTTAGTAAAAATCTGTAAAAATCTTCAATGGAAATATAAGAGAAGACAAAATTAGGCCAAAAATTCATATCATTCAATATAAAGATGGCCATCTTTAACCGGAAAATAAGAGAAAATAAATTTATGTTATAAAAATCATATCATTTAATAAAAAGATTCGTATCTTCCATAAAATGTAGAAAATAGCTAGGAGCTCAGAAAAATCTGCAAAAATGTCCGTTGAACCGGAAGATCGTCGTCATATTCAACTTTAAAATAATAGAAGACAAACTAAAAATATCAAAATTATGTCATTTAATTAAAAGATCCATATCTTCCATAAAGTAAAGAAAAGAGCACCGATCTTAGAAAATCCGAAAAATTGTCCGTTGGAACCAAGTTATCGCCGTGTTCAACTGAAAAATAAGAGAAGACAAAATTTGGCAATAAAAATCATATCATTTAATATAAAGATTCTTATTTTCCATAAAATGTAGAAAATATCCACGAGCTCAGAAAAGTCCGCAAAAATATCCGTCAGAACCGAGAGATCGCCAAATTTAACGAAAAAGTGAAGACAGAATTAGGCGAAAAAATCTTATCATTTAATAAAACGATCGATATATTCCAAAAACTACAAAACTAGGCCATAGCTCAGAGAAAACCCCAAAATTATCTGTTGGTTCCGGGAGATCGCCATCATCAATGAAAAAAATAAGAGGAGACAAAATTAGGCCAAAAAAATCATTACATTTAATAGAACGATCGATAGCTTAAGAAAATACAAAAAATAGCTCCGAGTTCAGAAAAATCTGCAAAAATATCTGTTGGAACTAAGAGACTGCCATCTTCAAGTGAAAAATAAGAGATGAATAATGTAGCCTAAAAAATTATATCATTTAATAAAAATATCCATATCTACAGTATAACGCAGAAAAATAGCGTCGAGGTCAGAAAAATCCCAAAAATTTCCGATGGAACCGGGAGAACGCCTTCTTCAATTGAAAAATAAGAGAAGACAAAATTAGGATAGAAAAATCATATCATTTAATTAAAAGATCTATATCTTACAGAAAATGTACAAACTCGTCATGAGTTGAGAAATATTGGCAAAAATGTCCATTGGAATTGGTATACTATCATTTTCAACTGAAAAATAAGAGAAGACAAAATTAGCCTACAAAAATCATGTAATGTAATAAAAAGATCCATATCTTCGAGAAAATTTAGAAAATAGCCCCGAGCTCAAAAAAATCCGCAAAAAATGTCTGTTGGAATCGGGAAATCGCCATATTCAACTGGAAAATAAGAGAAGACAAAATTAGGCCAAAATAACATATCATTTAACAAAATGATCCATGTCTTCTAAAAATGTGGGAAATATGCCAGAGCTCAGAAAAATCAGCAAAAATTTCCATTGGAAACGGGAGATCGACATCTTCAACTAGAAAATTAAGAGAAGACAAATTTAGGCTAGAAAAATCATACCATTAAATAAAATGATACATATCTTTCATAAAATGTAGAAAATAGCACCAAGCTCAGAAAAATGATATAATACAACCTTTTTATTTGAAGAGGGCGATATCCATGTTACAATGGACATTTTTATTGAGTAAGATTATGATTTCCTGTTTTCGATGGATATTTTTAATAAATAATCTTATTTTCCTAAAATGTAGAAAATTTCCACTAGCTTAGAAAAATCCAGAAAAATATCTGTGAGAACCAGGAGATCACTAAATTTAACAAAATAAAATAAAACAAAATTCGGCCAACAAAACATATCATTTAATAAACGGTTGATATCTTCCAAACAATATAGAAAATAGACCAGACCTCAGAAAAATCCACAAAATTATCCGTTGAAACTGGGAGATCACTAAATTTAATAATAAAAGAGAAAACAAAATTCGGCCAAAAAATTATATCATTTAATAAAACAGACGATATCTTCCAGATAATACAGAAAATTGCCCAGAGCTCAGAAAAATCCACAAAAATATCTATTGAAACCGGGAGATCGCCATCATCAACGAATAAATGAGAAGATAAAATTAGGCCAAAATTATATCATTTAATAAAACGAAAGATATCTTTTAGAAAATACAGAAAATAGCCTCGAGTTTAGAAAATTTTGCAAAAATTTTCGTTGGAACTGGGAGAGTGAAAAATAAGAGAAGACAAAATTAGGCAAGAAAAAATAGCCATAAGCTAAGAAAATTCCGTAAAAATGTTTGTTGGAATCGAAAGATCACCATATTCAAATGAAAAATAAGAGTAGACAAAATTAGGCCAAAAAATCTTATCATTTAATAAAAAATACATATCTTCCACAAAAAGTAAACATAGGCCCGAGGTCAGAAAAATCCGCAACAGTGTCCTTTGGTATGGGGAGATCGCCATCTTTAACTGAAACATAAGAGAAGATAACATTAGGTTATAAAAATCATATATTTAATAAAAAGATCCATTTCCAATAGAAAATGTAAAAAATACAGTCGATCTCAGAAAAATATGCAAAAATGTTTGTTGGAACCGGGAGGTGGCCCTCTTTAACTGAAAAATAAGAGGAGAAAAAGTTAGGCTGTAAAATAATACATTTCAATACAAAAGATCCAAATCTTCCAGAAAATTTGGATAAATATGCAAAAAAGTCCGTTGGAACTGGGAGGTCGCCATCTTCAACTGAAAAATAACATAATAGAAAATTAAGCCAAAATCCAATCATTTAATAAAAAGATCAATATCTTTTAGGAAATTTTGGAAATAGCTTCGAACTTTGAAAAATCAGCAAAAATCATATCATTTCATAAAACATTCATATCTTCCAGAAAATGTTGAAAATAAGCTGAGGTTAGAAAAAATCTGCAAAAATATCCGATGGAACCGGGAGATCGCCATCAACAAATGAAAAATAAGAGAAGACAAAATTTGGATTTAAAAATCATATCATTTAATATAAAGTTCCATATCATACAGAAAATGTAAAATATGGCACTGAGCTTAGAAAAATCCGCAAAAATATCCGTTGGAAAAGGGAGATCGTCATCTTCAACTAAAATTAGGAAAAGCAAATTAGGCCAAAAATCATATCATTTAATAAAGGATCCATATCTTCCAGAAAATGTAGAAAATAGTCCGGAGCTCAGAGAAGTCCGCAAAAAGTCTGTTGGGACCGCGATATCGTCATATTCAACTAAAAATTAAGAGAAGATAAAATTAGGATATAAAAATCATATCATTTAATATAAAGATCCATATCTTACAGAAAATGTAGAAAATAGCCCCGAGCTTAAAAAATTCATAAAAAAGTAAGTTGGAACCAAGAGATCTTCTTCAACCGAAAAAAGAAGAGAATAAAATTAGGCCAAAACCCATTTCATTTAATAAAAAATACATACTTTTCAGATAATGTAGAAAATAGACCCGAGCTCAGAAAAAGCCGCAAAAAAGTCCGTTGGAACTAGGAGATCACCATTCTCAAATAAAAAATAAGTGATGACAAAATTAGGCTATAAAAATCATATCATTTATAAAGATCCATATCTTAGAGAAAATGTAGAAAATAGCTCGTAGCTCAAAAAATCTGCAAAATTGTCTGTTGGAACCAAGAGGTTGCCATCTTCAACCAATAAATAAGAGAAGACCAAATTACGCCAAAAATCATATCAAACGATACGTATCTTTCAGAAAATGGAGAAAATAACCCCGAGCTCATAAAAATTCGCAAAAATTTCCATTTGAACCGGGAGACGCCATCTTTAGCTGATAAATAAGAGAAGTTAAACTGAGACGATAAAAATAATATCATTTAATAAAAAGATCCACATCTTCTATAAATTTAGAAAATAGCACCGAGCTTAGAAAAATCCGAAATAATTCCATTAGAACCGAGAGATTGTCATCATCAATATAAAAATAAGGGAAGACAAAATTAGAACCCCAAAAAATATCATTTACATATACCCATTTCTTCCATAAAATGTAGAAAATGGCACCAACCTTTTAAAAAATCCGCAAAAAAATCTGTTGGAACCGGGAGATCGCCATGTTCAATTGAAAAAAAAGAGTAGAAAAAATTATGCTATAAAATTATATCATTTAATATAAAGATCCATATCTTAAAGAAAATGTTGAAAATAGCCCGAAGCTTAAAAAAATCAGCAAAAAGGTCCGTTGGAACCGGGAGATCGGTATCTTCAAAGAAAAAATTCGAGAAGACAAATTAAACCAAAAAATTATTCATTTAATAAAACGATCCATATCTTCCAAAAAGGCAGAAAATAGCCCCCATCTCAGAAAAATCGGCAAAATGTCAGTTGGAATAGTAAGATCACCATCTTCAATTTAAAAATAAAAGAAGACAAAATTAGGCCAAAGACGATATCATTTAATAAAAAGATCCATGCCATCCAGAGAATATGGAAAAAGCCCGGAGCTCAAAAAATCGACAAAATATCAGTTGGAACTGGCAGATCAGAATTTTCGACATAAAAATAAGAGAAAACAAAAGTAGGGCAAAACATCAAATCATTTAATACAAGTATTCATATCTTGCAGATAATGTAGAAAATAGGCTGGAACTCAGAAAAATCCGTAAAAATGTTCGATGGAACTGGGAGTTCGTCATCTTAAACAGAAAAATAAGATAAGCGAAACTTAGGTTATAAGAATCATATCATTTAATAAAAAGCTCCATATCATCGAGACAATGTAGAAAATAGCTTCGAGCTCAGAAAAATCCGCAAAAATATCTTTGGAACGAGGAGATCGCCATCTTCAATTGAAAAATAAGGGAAGACAAAATTAGGGTATGAAAATCATATCATTTAATAAAAAGATACAAGACTTCCAGAAAATGTAAAAAATAGCAACGAACTCAGAAAAATCCACAAGAATATCCGTTGGAAATGGGAGATCGCACTCTTCAACTTAAATAATAAGAAAAGACAAAACTAGGCCAAATATTCATATCATTTAATTAAAAGATCCATATCTTCCAGAAAATGTAGAAAATTGCTCTAAGCTCAGAAAAATCCGACAAAATATCAGTTGGAACCAAGAAATCGACATATTCCACTGAAAAATATGTGAAGATAAAATTAGGCCAAAAATCATATCGTTTAATAAATAGAAACATATCTTCTAGAAAATGTAGAAATAGCCCCAAAATCAGAAAAATCCGCAAAAAAATCTGTTGTAACTTAGAGATCACCATCTTCAACTGGAAAATAAGAGATGACAAAAATAGGTCAAAATATCATTTCATTTAATAAACCAATCCATATCTTTCAAAATGTGGAAAATAGGCCAAAACTCATAAAAATCCGCAAAAATGTCCGTTGGAACCGGGTGATCGCCATCTTCAATTGGAATATAAAAGAAGAAAAAGTTAGGCCAAAAATTCATATCATTTAATAAAAAGAGCGACATCTTCAAAAGAAAATAAGAGAAGACAAATTTAGTCTAGAAAAATCATATCAGTTAATAAAAAGATCTATATCTTTTATAAAATGTTGAAAATAGCACCAATCTCAGAAAATGATATATAAAAATCTTTTCAGTTGAAGATGGCAATATCTCGGTTGCAACAGATATTTTTATAGATGAAGATGGCGATTTCCCGGTTCCAAATTTTGTCTTCTCTTATATTTCAGATGAAGATGGCGATTTCTTGGTTGCAACAAACAATTGTATCATTTAATAAAACGATCCATATCTTCTAGGAAAAGCAAAAAATAGCCCTGATCTCTGAAAAATCGGCAAAATGTCAGTTGGAATAGTGAGATCGCCATATTTAATTTTAAAATAAGAGAAGATAAAATTAGGCCAACGATGATATCATTTAATAAAAAGATCCATATCATCCAGAAAAGGCAAAAAATAGCACCGAGCTCAGAAAAATCGGCAAAATGTCTGTCGGACTCGGGAGATCGGAATTTTTGACTTAAAAAATAAGAGAAAACAAAATTAGGACAAAACAACATATCATTTAATACAAGTATTCATATCTTTCAGATAATGTAGAAAATAGGCCGGAGCTCAGAAAAATCTGCAAAAATGTTCGATGGAGCCAGGAGATCATCATCTTTAACTTAAAAATAAGATAAGCGAAACTTAGGTTATAAAAATCATATCATTTAATAAAAAATCTCCATATTGTCTAGAAAAATGGATAAAATAAGCTCAAGCTCAGAAAAATCCGCAAAAATATCTGTTGGAACAAGGATATCACCATCTTCAATTGAAAATAAGAAAAGACAAAATTAGGGTATGAAAATCATATCATATAATATAAAGATACAAGTCTTCTAGAAAAGTTAAAAAATAGCACCGAACTCAGAAAAATCTGCAAAAATATCCGTTGGAACCGGGAGATCACACTCTTCAACTTAAAATTAAGAGAAGACAAAATTAGGCCAAAAGCATATCATTTAGTAAAACGATCCATATCTTCTAGAAAATTTAAAAAATTGCCCAGAGCTCAGAACATCCACAAAAATGTCCGTTGGAACTGGGAGATCGCTATCAACTGAAAACTAATTAAAGACAACATTAGGCCAAATATTCATATCATTTAATAAATAGATCCAAATCTTCCACAAAATTTGGAAAATTGCATCGAGCTCAGAAAAATCCGCCAAAATGTCCGCGGGAACCGTGAAATCGACTTATTCAATTGAAAAATATGAGAAGAAAAAATTGGGCCAAAAACATATCGTTTAATAAAAAGAAATATATCTTCCTGAAATATAGAAATAGCCCCAAACTCAGAAAAATCCGCAATACTATCCGTTGGAACCTGTAGATCAACATTTTCAACTGGAAAAATAAGAGAAGACAAAATTAGGCCAAAATATCATATCATATAATAAAACAATCCATTTCTTCCAAAAATGTGGAAAATAGGCCGAAACTCAGAAAAATCCGTAAAAAATGTTTGTTGGAACCAGGTGATCTCCATCTTCAACTGGAATATAAGATAAAATAAAATTAGGCTAAAAAATCATTTCATTTAAAAAAAAGATAGACATCTTCTTTAGAAAATTAAGAGAAGACAAAATTTAGGCTAGAAAAATCATTTCAATTAAGAAAACGATCCATATCTTTAATAAAATGTAAAATATTGCACCAATATGAGAAAATGATATATAAATATCTTTTCAGTTGAATATGGCGATTTCCCGGTTACGAATTTTGGCTTCTCGTATATTTCAGTTGAAGATGGCCATTTCCTGGTTTCAACAGACATTTTTTGGCCTAATTTTGTCTTCTTTGATGTCATTTAATAAAATGACCCATATATTCTAGAAAATGTGACAATAGCTCGCAGCTGAGAGCAAAAATGTCGTTTGGAACCGGGAGATCGCCAACTTCTACTGGAAAATAAGAGATGACAAAATTAGGACAAAAAGCATATCATTTAATAAAACCATCCATTCTTTAAGAAATTGTGGAAAATAGCCAGGTGCTCAAAAAATCTGCAAAAAATATCAGTTGGGACTGAAAGAATGCCATCTTCAACTGAAATATAAGGGCATGTTCTTTTGTAGGAAAGTATAATGGGGAAAGTTGAGAAGTGTGGAATCTTATGAGAGAGAAATTGGTGTGTATTATGTTCTTTTGTTGGATTGTGGAGTTGGAAAGTTGAGGTGGGTCCCACTCCGTGTAGTGTGTTCTTTTGGTTGAAGAATGTTAGAGGTGGAAAGTGGTGTGGAGTCCACCCAAATTTAATTAATTAATTAAAAACTAAAAACGAAAAACTAAATTAATTAATTAAAGCGAAACCCCCACTGACCCATGACAAATCACGTGTAGTGTGTTTTGATTTCACGCGCAGGGCAAATCGAAGCGAAAAAAATTAAAAAACAAAGGCTGTGCTGCTTTGATTGGTCCACAGGAGAGAGAAGGGCCCAGTCGAGCGTCGGATTCCACTGTAATCCGAAGAAAATTCTCGGATTACAAACTCCCCCCGAGAATCCCACTGACCCTGGACACATAGCAAGAAAATCAAAAAAACTCTAAGCACAAAAGAACAGTCCACAGGAATTTAAAGTAGGATTCTTAGCAATAGTGCGTGAATAGTAACAAAAACGAGATTCCACCGCTACATTCGGACAAAAGAACAGCCCCTAAGAGAAGACAAAATTAGGCCAAAAAAATCAAATCATTCAATATAAAGATCATTATCTTCAAATGTAAAATAAGAGAAGACAAACTTATGTTATATAAATCATATCATTTAATAAAAAGATACATAATATAGAAAATAGCCCGGAGCTCAGAAAAATCAAAATTGTCTGTTGGAACCTGGAGATCGCCATCTTCAACTTAAAAATAATAGAAGATAAACTTAAGCTATAAAAATCATATAACTTAATAAAAAGTTCCAAATCTTCTATAAAAATAAAAAATAGCACATAGCTCGGAAAATCCGCAAAAATGTTTGTTAGAACCGGTAGATCGGTTTGTTCAACTGAAAAAGGAACACAAAATTAGGCAATAAAATCAAATCATTTTATAAGAAGTTTCTTATTTTCCATAAAATGTAGAAATTATCCCCGAGCTCAGACAAAATACGCAAAAATATCTGTCGGAAACGGGAGAGCAAAAATTTAACGAAATATAGAGAAGACAAAATTAGGCCAAAATTTACTATCATTTAATAAAACGACTGATATCTTCCAAATAATATAGAAAGTAGCCCATAGCTAAGAAAAATCCTCTAAAATATCCGTGGAAACCGAGAGATCGCCAACATCAACGAAAATCTAAGAAAGGACAAAATTAGACAAAAAAATCATTGCATTTAATAATACGATCGTTATATTCTATAAAATACAAAAAATAGCCACGTGGTCAGAAAAATCCGAAAAATTTCCGTTGGAATTGGAAAACCAGAATCTTTGAGTGAAAAATAAGAGAAGAAAAAGGTAGGCTATAAATATCATAGCATTTAATAAAAAAAATCCATATATACAATAAAATGTAGATAATAGCATCGAGTCCAAAAAAATCCGCAAAAATTTCCATTTGAACCGGGAGATCGCCATCATCAGTTGAAAATAAAAGAAGATAAAATTAGCCAATAAAAATAATATCATTTAATAAAAAGATTCATATGCCATAGAAAATGTAAAAATACACATGATCTCGGAAAAATCTGTAAAAATGTCTCTTGGAACTGGGAGGTTGCCATCTTTAACTGAAAAAATAAGAGAAACAAAATTAGGCTGTAAAATAATTTCAATACAAAAGATCCATATCTTCCAGAAAATGCAAACAATAGTCCCGAGCTCATGAAAAAGTGCAAAAATGTCATTTGGAACCGGGTGATCGACATCTTCAACTGAAAAAAATAAGAGAAAAGAAAATTAGGCCAAAAAATCCTATCATTTAATAAAAGATCAACATCTTTTAGAAAAATTTGGAAATAGCCCCAAACTCAGAAAAATCAGGAAAAATATTTGTCGGAACCGGGAGATCGCCATCTTCAACTGAAAAAATAAGAGAAGTGAGACTTATGTTATAAAAATCATATCATTTAATTAAACATCCATATCTTCCAGAAATTGTAGAAAATAATCCGAGCTCAGAAAAATCTACAACAATATCTGATGGAACTGGGAGATCACCATCAACAAATGAAAAATAAGAGAAGACAAAATTTGGATTTAAATTCATATCATTTATTATAAAGATCCATATCTTACAGAAAATGTTAAATATAGCACCGAGCTCAGAAAATTCCGAAAAAATGTCCGTCGGAACTGGGAGATCGTCATCTTCAACTGAAAAAAGGAAGCCAAAATTAGGCCAAAAATCATATCATTTAATAAAAGGATCCATATCTTCCAGAAAATGTAGAAAATAGTCCAGAGCTCAAAGAAGTCCGTAAAATGTCCGTTGGAACCGGGAGATCGTCCTATTCAATTGAAAAATAAGAGAAGATAAAATTAGGCTATAAAAATCATATCATTTAATATAAAGATCCATATCTTACATAAAATGAAAAAAATACCCCCGAGCTTAGAAAAATTTGCAAAAAAGTAAGTTGGATTCGAGAGATCGCCTTCTTCAACCGAAAAAAAGAAGAGAACAAAATTTGGATAAAATCGATATCATTTAATAAAAAATACATATCTTTCAGAAAATGTAGAAAATAGACTCGAGCTTAGAGAAATCAGCAAAAATTTCTGTTCAAACCGGGAGATCGCCATCATCAATTGAAAATAGAGAATAGAAAATTAGGACAGAAAAATATAATTTTTAATAAAAAAATCCACATCTTACAAAAAATGTAGAAAATAGTCCCGAGCTCGGAATATCGACCAAAATATCCGTTGGAATCGGGATATCACCATCTTCAACTTAAAAAAGAGAAGACAAAATTATACTACAAAATCATATAATGTAATAAAAAGATCCAAATCATCCAGAAAATGTAGAAAATAATCATGAGCTTAAAAAATCTGCAAAAATGTCAGTTGGAACCGAAAGAGCGCAATCTTCAATTGGAAATATTAGAAGACAAAATTAGGCCATAATATCATATCATTTAATAAAACGATCCATATCTTCCAAAATGTGGAAAATACGCTGGAGCTCAGAAAAATCTGCAAAATGTCCTTTGGAACCGGATGATCTCTATCTTCATTCATAAGAGAAGACAAAATTAGGCAAAAAAAATCATATCATTTAATAAAAAGATCGACATCTTCAACTGGAAAATAAGAGAAGAAAAATTTTGGCTAGAAAAATCATATCAATTTACAAAAAGATCCCTATCTTTCATAAAATGTATAAAAGAGCACCAAGCTGAGAAAATGTTATATAAAAATCTTTTCAGTTGAATATGGCGGTATCCTGGTTACAACGGACATTTTTATACATGAAGATGGTGATTTCCTAGTTCCGAATTTTCTTTACACTTTTATTTCAGTTAAAGATGGCAATTTCCTGGTTCTAACAGACATTTTTGGCCTAATTTTGTCTTCTCTGATATCATTTAAGAAAACGATCAATATATTCCAGAAAATATGGAAAATATCTCGTAGCTCAGAAATATCCGCAAAAATGTGCGTTGGAATCGGGAGATTGCCAACTTCAACTGGAATTAAGAGAAGAGAAAATTAGGCCAAAAATCATTTCATTTAATAAAGGGGAAATCACACAAAAATACCCCAATGTTTGGGGCCTATTTCATATTAATACCCTGAACTTTTAAGTCATACACAACAGTACCTTTTTGGTTTTTCGTTTAATTTATACTCGTTTTCCTTTACCTTATTCAGAAAAATAATACCCTAACATTTGGGGTATCTTTCAAAAAAATACCCAAATCCCACTAAAACCCAAATACAGGGGTATTTTTTTGAAAGATACCCCAAACGTTAGGGTATTATTTTTTAGAATAGGTTAATGGGCAAAACGGGTATAAATTAAACAAAAAACCATAAAAGGTATTGTTGTGTATGATTTAAAAGTTCAGGGTATTAATATGAAAAGGCCACAAACGTTGGGGTATTTTTGTGTGATTTCCCCTTTAATAAAACGTTCCATATCTTCCAAAAAATGTGGAAAATAGCCCAGATATCAAAAAAATCAGCAAAAATTTCCTTTGGAACAGAGAGAACGACATCTTCAACTAAAATATAAGAGAATACAAAATTAGGCCAAAAATCATATCATTCAATAAAGATCGCCATCTTCAAATAGAAAATAAAAGAAAACAAATTTAGGTTATAAAAATCATATCATTTAATAAAAAGATCAATATCATCCATAAAATGTAGAAAATAGTCCGGAGCTCAGAAAAATCTACAAAAATGTATGTGAAACCGGAAGATCGTCACCTTCAACTTAAAAATAATATAAGGCAAACTTAAGCTATCCAAATCATATCATTTAATAAAAGATCCATATCTTCCATAAAATGAAGAAAATAGCAACAAGCTCAGAAAATCTGAAAAATAAGAGAAGACCAAATTTGGCAATAAAAATCATATCAGTTAATATAAAGTTTCTTATTTTCCATAAAATGTAGAAAATATCCCCGAGCTAAGTAAACTCTACAAAAATATCCATCAAATCGGGAGATCGCCAAATTCAACGAAAAAAGAGAAGACAAAATTAGCCAAAAATATTATCATTTAATAAAACGATCGATATCTTCCAGATAATACAGAAAAAATGCCATAAATCAGAAAAATTAACAAAAATATCTGTTGGTTCCCGGAGATCGCCATCATCAACGAGAAAATTAAGAGAAGACAAAATTAGGTCAAAAATCATAACATTTAATAAAGCATTCGATATCTTCCAAAAAATACAGAAAATAGCCCCGAGTACAGAAAAATCCGCCAAAATGTCTGTTGGAACTGGGAGACCGCCCTCTTCAAGTGAAAAATAAGAGAAGGTAAAGGTCGGCGATAAAATCATATCATTTAAAAAATATCAACATCGATAATAAAATGCAAAAAATAGCATCGAGGTCGGAAAAATTCGTAAAAATTTCCGTTGGAATCGGGAAATTACCATCTTCAATTGAAAAATAAGAGAAGACAAAATTAGGATAGAAAAATCATATCATTTTATAAAAAGATATACATCTTACATAAAATGTAAATATAGGCAAAAATATCAAATGGAACCAGGATATTGCCATCTTCAACTTAAAAATACGAGAATAAAAAATTAGTCTACTGTTATGAATAGGACCCATTGGGCCTATTGGGTATCCACCCACATGAGTGACCAATATGAATACTATATAAAGGGGGCTAGGGGTTTTCTAGCCTCTACCTTCTCCAAACTTTTTTATCCTTCACTACACGTTATCAGCACGATCACGCTCGTTGGAAAAGGCGATGACGCTCGAGGAAGGAGATCCATCAATCATTCAGTTTTAAGAAGATCGTAATCTTCTCAATGGGGAGCGAAAAGGGCATCCTTCACCAACCGTCGTCTAGATTCCCTTGTCGAATCTAGAGGTAAATCCTCAAAACTTTTAGATCTAAACTTGCTCTTCCTATAGATCTGCATGATTTAAGATCAAAAAGTTTGAAAACACGGTAAAAATCACATTTTATTTGGATCTATATGTTTATAAACAATAAAAATCGTTTTTTTAAAGATCTGAATGTTTGAAAAATCTATTTTTACCCCCCACCTCGATCCATATCCTGCACGCCTGATGGGCGTAACGGCGGCGCTTCACAAGCGCCGCCGGCGGCATGCGCCGAAGCCGCGGCCCACTACCGCGGCCACCGGCCGCGGACCATGCGTCGCGGCGACAAGCCGCGGGCCCCCTAGGGTTTTTCCGAAAGCCTAGCCCTTAACATGCCAATTTTTTAGGGGAGGCCCAAATTAACCCTAATGGGTTGTTTTCATTGCCCAAAAGCCTGAAAATTAGCCCATTTACACATAATTTTTCTTTTTTATTTCTGGGCCCAAAAGCCCAAAATTATTAAAGAAATTTTAATTTTATAATAAGGGTTAAAGCAGAAAAATAAAATATAAATAATATGGATCAAGGTAAAAAGTTTTTCAAAATAATTTTTAGCACGTCATACACTATTTATATTATTTATTAATCTTTACATGCATGTGACATGATTATCTGCATGGTTGTATATTCTTCATATATTATCTGCGTGGATGTGCTATTAGGCTATGGTTTTAGGGATCAGCCAGGTTTTCGGCATCTTTACTTTTCTGCAATTTTTTCTTTTTGAGAGAAATTTGCAAGTGAGGTTATACATGTAAAAAGAAGCTGAAGGACACCAAAAAGGAGCTGAAGGCGTATGCACAAAGAAGAAAGGGGCTTCTCTTTGAAGTTCCAGAGTTGTATTTACTTTTTTATGCAATTTTTGATGTAATTTCGGACTGTCTTTTTCTGTTGGTGTCGGCTGGCTGATCCCCATAGTCCTAATTTATTTTCATTGCCTATACATTAAATACGTGGGTGTCTACTAATTCATGCTATTTTAATGCTAAAATGAAAATGCTAAATCGCATGTGTTGATGTTTATTCTTTAAATAATTCACGTTATGAAAATGTTAAATGCATGCGTGGATGTTTATTCTTTAAATAATTCACGTTATGAAAATAATAAATGCATGTGTAGAAAATTATATGCCTGCCGCATATTTCATGATTTCCGTGATGTACATTTTATTTAGCATGCTAAAATCACTACGATACAGTTTAATGCTTGTAGCAAAACTATATGTCTGTGATGAGATTACTTAAATGCCTGCAGCATTTAAATACCATGTGTATGCATCAAACTTGTTTCAATCAGGTTAATTGAGCATAACTTTTTAGTTTACAAGCTTTATAATTATGATGTGCTCATGATATGACGATATTTATGACAACAAGCCAATCATGATTTCAAAAAGTTTAACATCATATCCACTTTGACAAAATGAACCTGAAGTTCAAAATCAAATCAAAAGTCAACACCCATTCACTCTAATAAAATAAATATTAACAAATACGATGGACTATGCGAAAACCATTTATGCGATCTTTTAGAGATACGCATTTTGCGGTATATAGACATCTCATACTTATTGTCTATATAATCGAATATTGACACCAGCAGTTGTCATAACATTGCTAAACTCTTTTACAGTCATCTCACTTTACAATGTATGATTCTTGAATATAACCCTTACTTTTAAGTGTACGCCCGAAGTCATGACTTAATAGATAAGTGAGAAATTATAAATTTCGTAGCCACGTATTTGTTTCCCCTCTGAGCATGATAAACTATCCACATAAAATTTAAACGACTCACGAAAATGGCCTGAAGCCATACTCGAGCATTCAAATAGACTTTTAAAAGTCTCTAATTAATTAGAAAAGTGGAAGTATAAAATAATTTTCTCAAACCCCTGCTTATGTCTTCTTAGTAAGACTAATTTTCATTTTCCTTTATAAATAAGGAAAACTTAAAACATGGGAAGTCTTGAATAAAATGAGAAAGGGAGGATATAATATACCTCAACATGGAGTAAGCAATGGCAAACCCGATGTCAGAACAGAAGTTCTGATAAAACCCATAATGTTTTTACAAATATGAATTTGCAATAACTTATGCCATATAAAAATACATACATATCTAGTATAAACGACGAAAGTCAAATTGACCTTATGTATATTTAGCTACTCCACGAGGACAAATAAATTTTGAAATCAAATTTAATCTGTTGTCATAACATAAGTCTTAATGAGCATAATTATAGTTGTATGTTTTCAAGAGCACACATCACACTATGTCACTTGTTGACTTAACATAATGATTAGTATTATTCTCTTGCAGTTTTAATACATTTTATTTTACTACGTATGATTTACTATCTTGAATACCCCTAAAAAATAAAATGAGGATGCCATGTACTCTCTGAAACTTATACAGTTTCAAATGATATTCGTCAAAACGAAATCCCTAATGACTCAAGAAATCAATGAAGCCTGAAGCTTTGTCCCATAATGATCCGCACAATAGTCAATGTGAAGATGTAATCCTTCACAGTTTGAACACAGTTCAACTATTACCGGACAAGATTAACTTGAGCATTTTAATGGATATTTCAAAAGTCCCACATAAATCCGAAAAGAGGAATCAATTTGGAACATCAGAAGTGTCCAGAATCGACCAACTTTGGATCGATATCATCCTGGAGTGATGATGCAAGACATCATCAACCAGACGAACCCGAAGATTCTTCAAAAAGGGTAAAACTGTCATTGTCCCATTCAAAAGGGAAAAATGATTACGAGATCATCTCCATTCACATGGACTTTGACTCTCCCCACTTCCTCAAGCGAATTTAAGATGATATACTATTATCATTAAAGATAATGAAGACCTTTAGGTCTCTTGAGAGTATTTAACAGATATAAATAGGCTTTGTCCACTCCCTTAATAGGACTGATGATGTACCTTTGTTATACTCATCAATAAATCCTCTAAAATGGTCATTATCCAACTACATTTTTTAAAATAATGGTATATTGGATAAAAATGGGAAATCATAAATAATTAGCAACAGTGGTTGCGTACACTTAGCTAAACACACAATTAGAACCTTTTTATATGAGTCTGATCAACTCCATATAAACATTTTCTAAGAATGGGTTTAGAGCACATCTTAAAGATGGTACGTCTGCAACACTGTGTATGTGTTCCTTAAGCAATACTACATAAACCGTCATGATGCCATAAAGAGAACACATTCATCAGGACTAACCAACTTTGATGAATAAATCTCGTATGAGTAAGGCATTAGTACACATCTTATAGATTGTGTGTTGATGGTAATAATGATCCTGAAGATCCTTCAATTCCCTATTTGGTTCAAATCACCTATGAGCCTGAAGCTTAAATTGACCATTTAAAAAGTAAATACATATGATCTGATTATAATCAGACTGGCAATTTAAATATTGTCAAACTTTCACATCAGTGCTGCTAAAAATCCAGCTAGGATTGACATACCAAATATAATGGATGCAATCTACCAGTAGCAGAAGTGGATGTCCTTAAGATATGAGAGGACATACCACTAGGCTCCAAAGAGAGAAATCTACTCCTGGAGACCGAAAAAGCAATACCACCACAGAAAAGTGAGCTCAAATCCAGAACCTTATTGCAACTTGATTGCTAAGGACCCATTCTGGATCTGTCCATATTCTTTACCCGTCCCAGAACCTTCACTTCTTCAACGCGTCATGAAGGAGACACTTCTGGGAGAAATCAAACGATTATAGTACGTACATGGTGAGTTTTGGGCAAGAAAGAACACATTTTGTCAACAAATTCTCTCATATTTCACTTTGCCAGTTAAATATAAAATATCGATTCCACAACTCTGCTTTGCCTGAAGCAAAGATAGAGATTTGGCCAAATTATAATAATGTGGAACGAGGCAATAATAAGGTGAGCTAAACTCACTTATGAAATATGAGGTGTATGGACCTGAAGTCCTGATATCAAAAATGATATCAAATCCTGTGGGATAACTGAGTATTTTAGGAGAATTTTAATAAAATCGTTAGCTATAAGCATTTTAATTTGCTATAGCTTTAGAGGTATAAATCGCTCAAACCAGGAAGTAATCAAGTAAGATGAGCTGAACTCACTTACAAGATGAATCTGATGCAACGACTGGTTTATGTCAAGGCGTAACCCAACGAATGGCAAAAAGAGGGAATTTTTGGTTGATGTTGCTATTGGATGTGACAACATCACCGACATAAAATTTCTTCACCTGCATGTATAAATTTTTTCTTTACTTTCCTTTTTTTCGAGACATATATTAATAATATGATTAAAGGAAAGACAACCTAGACAGATATTCTTAAAGGACTCATACTAAAAGGATGTTGTTTGCACCCTTTAAAAACTGTATTGTTTTTAAGAGAGCAAATTAAAAGAATTGAGATTATTTTAATAACTCAAAATATTATCGGATCTCCTGAAGAGAAAATACCGAAATATCTGTTAAAGCCTATCTATCAAGTATGATATGATATGATATGAAAGTCCTAGCTAGGCATAAATTCTTGGCTTGCAGAATACAACATCCTGAAGATGAACTATCATCCTAAAGATGACATTAATCATCCTGAAGATGACATTAATTATCCTGAAGATGAACTATCATCCTGAAGATGAACTATCATCCTGAAGATGAACTATCATCCTGAAGATGCCATTAATCATCCTGAAGATGAATAATCATCCTGAAGATGAACTATCATCCTGAAGATGACAATAATCATCCTGAAGATGAACTATTATCTAGGAAATGAACTATCATTCTGAAGATGACATTAATTAATCATCCCGAAGATGAAAACATCATACAATGAAGATTGATGAAGAAATATTAAAAGCATTCTTCACTAAATACACCTATTTGGTTGTATGGATATACATTAAAAGACCCTTTTCCGTTAGCTGGAAGATTGGAAGAATATACAAGGTCCAGAAGTACCTTAAGTGTCTTTGGAACACTCTTTTACCTGGTCAACTGCATGCGTCTATTTTGAGTGTTAGCAGTATAACTATTAGCCAGGTACAATGCAGTGCCTGCAGCGCACCACTAGACCAGAGATATGTAGCTTCTGCACTATCTCCAAAGGTCGAGAAAAAATCCTCCATGTTAAATGTATTTGCATATGCAGGTTACAGATCATCGCGATGAATAGTATAAAAGGGACTTCCACCTCCTAAAGATCTACGCAGAATCCTCCCAAGTCTACATCCTTCCACCATCCCGAGAAGCTCATCACCCAAGGAGCAGTTCAAGAACATACAAAACCAGGTCCTAAAGTACCTCGCAGACAATGACGATTGAGATGTGGAGCTGTCTACCAAGATCGCATCGCTCCTTTAGTTTTAGCTACTGCCTTATATAAGTGAAATTTGTAAAGGTGAGTGAAGTTTATACTTTACATTTGCTTTTGGAATGTTGTAGATGAGATGGATATATAGACGCAAAGGAGATTAATGTATAGATACATAGGATATCTGCAAGCCTGAAGCTTGATCAGATAAGGGGGAGTCAACTGTAGAGTTGTACTCTTTTTCCTTAGCTAGTGGTTTTTCCCAGAGGGTTTTCCATAGTCAAAGTTTTAACGAGGCAACCACATTGACTATGGATCCAGAAGTATCCACCCCTCGACACATCCCCAAATCAGGGGAAGTTATGGAGTGATGTACTCTTTTACATCTGCTATTGGTTTTTTCCCACAGGGTTTTTCATAACTAAGGGGTTTTAACGCGGCAGTTACCCCTAACTTGGATCTAGAAGTATCCACCCTTTAAGATACTCAGTAATACTAATGAATCATTCGGTATTCATAAAGTCGAGTATACCACGTTGGTTGGATAAGGGAAAGTGTTATGAATCGGACCCATTGGGCCTATTGGGTATCCACCCACATGAGTAACCAATATGAATACTATATAAAAGGGGCTAGGGGTTTCCTATCCTCAACCTTCTCCAAACTTGTTTCTCCTTCACAAAGTCTTCAAAAATCATATAATGCAATAAAAAGATCCATATCTTCGAGAAAATGTAGAAAAAAGCCCCGAGCTCAGAAAAATCGATAAAAATGTTCGTTGGAACCAGGAGATTGCAATCTTCAACTGGAAAATAAGAGGAGACAAAATTAGGCCACAATATCATATCGTTTAATAAAACGATCCATGTCTGCCAAAAATGTGGAATATAGGCCGGAGCTCAAAAAAATCCACAAAAATTCCATTGGAACCGGAAGATCGTCATCTTCAACTGGAAAATAAGAGAAGACAAATTTAGGGTAGAAAAATCATATCATTTAATAAAAAGATCCATATCTGTAATAAAATGTACAAAATAGCACCATCTCAGAAAATGATATATAGAAATCTTTTCATTTGAAGATGGCGATATCCCGGCTACAATGGACATTTTTATAGATGAAGATGGGGATTTCATGTTTCCGAATTTTGTCTTCTCTTATATTTCAGTTGAAGATGGTGATTTCCCGGTTCCAACAAACATTTTTGGCCTAATTTTGTCTTCTCTGATATCATTTAATAAAACGATCCATATCTTCCAGAAAATATGGAAAAGCCTGGAGCTTAGAAATATCCGCAAAAAATGTCCGTTGGAACAGGGAGATCACCAACTCCAATTGGAAAATAAGAGAAGACAAAATTAGGCCAAAAAATCATATCATTTAATAAAATGATCCATATCTTCCAGAAAATGTGGAAAATAGGCCGAAGCTCAGAAAAATCAGCAGAACTGTCATTTGGGACCAAGAGAATGTGATCTTCAACTATAATATAAGAGAAGACAAAATTAGGCCAAAAATCATAAAATTTAATATAAAGATCGCCATGTTCAATTGGAAAATAAGAGAAGACAATCTTTGGTTATAAAAATCATATCATTTAATAAAAAGATCCTTATCTTCCATTAAAAAATCCGCAAAAATGTAAGTTGGAACACCGGGAGATCGCATCTTCAACTTAATAAAAAGATCCATATCTTCCTTCAAAATAAAGAAAATAGCACCGAGCTAAGAAAATCCAAAAAAATTGTCCGTTGGAACCGGGAGATCGTATGTTCAACTGAAAAAAATAAGAGAAGACAAAATTTGGCAATAAAAATCATATCATTTAATATAAAGATTCTTATTTTCCATAAAATGTAGTAAATATCCCCAAGCTCAAAAAAATCCGCAAAAAATATCTGTCGGAACCGGGAGATCGATTAATTTAAGAAAAAAGAAAACAAAATTCAGCAAAAATCATATCATTTTAGAAACAGGTCGTTATCTTCCAGATAATATAGAAAATAGCCGAGAGCTCAAAAAAATCAGCAAAAATATCCGTTGGAATCAAGAGATCGCTAAATTTAACAAAAAAAGAAAACAAAATTCGTCCAAAAATCATATCATTTAATAAAACGGTCGATATCTTCCGAATAAGACAGAAAATAGCACAGAGCTAATAAAAATGTGCAAAAATATCGGTTGGAACCGGGTGATCGCCATCATCAATGAAAAAATATATGAGAAGATAAAATTAGGCCCAAAGTCATGTTATTTAATAAAAGGATTGATATCTTTCAGAAAATACAGAAAATAGCCTCGAAGTCAGAAAAATTCGCAAAAAAATGTCTGTTGGAACTGAGATATCGCCATCTTCAAGTGAAAGATAAGAGAAGAAAAAATAAGTCTAGAAAAATCATATCATTTAATGAAAAGATCCATACTTTCTAGAAAATGTGGAAAATAGCTCCAAGCTTAGAAAAATTCGTAAGAATTTCCGTTGGAAATGAAAGATAGCCATATTCAACAGAAAAATAAGTGTAGACAAAATTAAGCCAAAAGATCATATAATTTAATGAATGAATACATATCTTCAATAAAAAGTAGAAATAGGCCCGAGGTCAGAAAAATCCGCAACAATGCTCGTTGATACAAGGAGATGGCCATCTTCAACTGAAAATAAGAAGAGACAAAATTAGGCTATAAAAATCATATCATTTAATAATAAGATCCATATCCAATAGAAAATGTAAAAATACACTCGATCTCAAAAAAATATGCATAAATGTCCTTTGGAGCCCGGAGGTCACCATCTTCAACCGTAAAATAAGTGGATATAAAATTAGGCTATAAAAAATAAAATAGTTCAACGCAAAAGATCCAAATCTTCCAGAAAATGCAGAAACTAGTTTCGAGCTCAGGAACAAAATGCAAAATGTCCATTAGAACCAGGATATTGACATCTTCAACTGAAAAAATTCAGAGAATAGAAAATTTGGCCAAAAATCCTAGCATTTAATAAAAAGATCAATATCTTTCAGAAAATTTAGGAAATAGCCCAGAGCTCAGAAAAATCGGCAAAAATATCCATCTGAACCGGGAGATTTCCATCTTCAACTAAAAATAAGAGAAGAGAAACTTAGGTTATAAAAATCATCTCATTTAATAAACATCCATATCTTCCAGAAATTGTAGAAAATAATCCCGAACTTAGAAAAATCTGCAACAATATTCGATGGAACCGATGATCGCCGTCTACAACTGAAAAATAAGAGAAGACAAAATTAGCATTCAAAAATCATATCATTTAATATAAAGATCCATATCTTACATAAAATGTAAAATATAGCACAGAGCTGAGAAAAATCTGCCAAAATGTCTGTTGGAACAGGGAGATTATCGTCTTCAACTAAAAAAGGAAAGACAAAATTAGGCCAAAAAATCATATCATTTAACAAAAATATTTGTATATTCCAGAAAATATAGCAAATAGTCCGGAGCTCAGAGAAGTCTGCAAAAAATGTTTGTTGGAACTGGGAGATCGTCATATTCAACGGAAAAATAAGATAAGATAAAATTAGGCTACAAAAATCATATCATTTAATATCAAGATACTTATCTACAGAAAATGTAGAAAATAGCCGTGAGCTTAGAAAAAATCGCAAAAAGTCCGTTGGAACCAGAAGATCGCCTTCTTCAACCGAAAATAGAAGAGAAAACAAAATTAGGCAAAAAATCATTTCATTTAATAAATTATACATATCTTTCAGAAAATATAGAAAATAGACTTGACCTCAGAAAATCCGCAAATAAGTCCGTTGGAACCTGGAGATCGCCATCCTCAAATGAAAAATAAGTGATGACAAAATTATGTTATAAAAATCATATCATTTATAAAGATCCATATCCTGCAGAAAATGTTGAAAATAGCACGTAGCTCAAAAACCCGGAAAAATGTCCCTTGGAACCAAGAGATCGACATCCTTAACAAAAAATAAAAGCATCCAACATTAGGCAAAAAATCATATCAAACGATCTTTATCTTCCAGAAAATGCAGAAAATAGCCACAATCGCATAAGAATTTGCAAAAAAATTCGTTTGAACTAGGAGACGCCCTGTTCAATTGAAAAATAAAAGAAGATAAACTGAGACGATAAAAATCAAATCATTTAATAAAAAGATTCATATCTTCCATAAATTTTTGAAAAAGCATTGAGCACAAAAAATCTAAAATTATGTCAGTTGGAACCGAGAGATCGCCATTTTCAATAAAAAAGAGAAGACAAAATTAGAACCTAAAAATCATATCATTTAATAAATAGACCCATATCTTCCATAAAATGTAGAAAATAGCACCAAGCTCACAAAAATCCACAAAAAATGTCTGTTGGAACCGTGAGATCTTCAGTTACTCTAAAAAAATAAGAGAAGACAAAATTATGCTATTAAAATCATATCATTTAATATAAAGATACTTATCTTACAGAAAATGTAGAAAATAGCCTGCATCTCATAAAAATCTGCAAAAATGTCATTTGGAACCGGGAGATCGCTATCTTCAACGAAAAAATAAGAGAAGAAAAACTTAAACCTAAAAATTATTTCATTTAATAAAACGATCCATATCTTCCAGAAAATATAGAAAATAGCACCGATCTCAGAAAAATCGGCTAAATGTCAGTTGGAACAGTGAGATCACCATCTTCAACTTAAAAATAAGAGAAGACAAAATTAGGCCAAAGATGATATCATTTAATAAAAAGATCCATATCTTCTAGAAAATGCAGAAAATAGCCCTGAGTTCAGAAAAATCAATAAAATGTCAGTTGGAAGCGGGAGATCGGAATTTTCAAAGTAAAAATAAGAGAATACAAAATTAGGCAACTGAGCTCGAAAAAATCCGTAAAAATGTAAGTTGGAACACCTGGAGATCGCTTCATCAATTCAAAAAATAAGAGAAGACAAATTAAGCCATAAAAATCATATCAATTAATAAAAAGATACATATCTTCCATAAAATAAAGAAAAGAGCACTGAGCTCAGAAAATCTGAAAAATGTCTGTTGGAACCGAGAGATCGCAATGTTCAACTGAAAAATTAGAGAAGACAAAATTTTGCAATAAAAAATCATATCATTTAATATAAAGATTCTTATTTTCCATAAAATATAGAAAATATCCTGGAGATCAGAAAAGTCCGAAAAAATATTCATCGGAACCGGGAGATCGCTACATTTAACAAAAAAAGAAAACAAAATTTGCCGAAAAAATCATATCATTTAATCAACCGGTTGATATCTTCCAGATAATATAGAAAATAGCCCAAAGCTCAGAAAAATCCGTAAAAATATCTGTTGGAACCAAAAGAACCCTAAATTTAACAAAAAAAAATTCGGCCAAAAAATCTTATCATTTAATAAAATGGTCGATATCTTTCAAATAATACAAAAAATAGCATCGAAGTCAGAAAAATTCGTAAAAATGTCCGTTTAAACTAGGAGACCGCCATCTTCAAGTGAAAAATAAGAGAAGACAAAATTATGCTAGAAAATTCATATCATTTAATAAAAATATCCATAGTTTCTTGAAAATGTAAATAGCCCCAAGCTTAAAAAATTCACAAAATTTTCATTGGAACCGAAAGATAGCCATATTCAGCAGAAAATATGAGTAGACAAAATTATGCCAAAAAATAAAATCATTTAATAAAAAGATACATATCTTCCACAAAAAGTTGAAATAAGGCCGAGGTCAGAAAAATCCGCAACAATGTTTGTTGGTACGTGGAGATCGTCATCTTTAACTGAAAAATAAGTGAAGACAAAATTAGGCTTTAAAAATCATATCATTTAATAATAAGATCAATATCTTTTAGAAAATTTAGGAAATAGCCCCGAGCTCAGAAAAATTCACAAATATATCTGTTGGAACAGGGAGATTGCGATCTTCAACTTAAAAATATGAGAAGAGAAACTTAAGTTATAAAAATCATATCATTTTATAAAATATCCATATCTTCTAGAAAATACAGAAAATAATCCTGAGCTCAAAAAAATCGGCAATAATATCCGATAAACCTGGGAGATCACCATCTACAATTGAAAAATAAAAGAAGACAAAATTATGATTTAAAATCATATCATTTAAAATAAAGATGCATTTCTTACAGCAAATGTAAAATATAGGGCCGAGCTCAGAAAATTCCGCAAAAATGTCTGTTGGAACCGGGAGATCGTCGTCTTCAATTAGAAAAAAGAAAAGACAAAATTAGGCCAAAAAGTCATATCATTTAATAAAAAGATCCATATCTTCCATAAAATGTAGAAATTAGTCCACAGCCTAGAGAAGTCCGCAAAATGTCCGTTGAAACCAAGAGATTGTCATATTCAACTAAAAAATAAGAGAAAATAAAATTAGGCTATAAAAATCATATCATTTAATATAAAGATCTATATATCTTACAGAAAATGTAGAAAATTGTGCCAAGCTTAGAAAAACTGCAAAAAGTCCGTAGTAACTAGGATATCGCCTTCGTCAACCAGAAAAAGAAGAGAAGACAAAATTAGGCCAAAAAATCATATCATTTAATAAAAATATACCTATATTTCAAAAATGTAGAAAATAGACTTGAGCTCAGAAAAATCCGCATAAAAGTCTGTTGGAACCTGGAGATCGCCATCCTCAAATGAAAAATAAGTGTTGACAAAATTAGGTCACATAAAGCATATCATATTTAAAAATTCATATCTTACAGAAAATATAGGAAATATCACGTAGCACAAAAAATCCGCAAAAAAGTCCGTTAGAACCAATAGATCGCCATCTTCAACGGAAAAAATAAGAGAAACCAAAATTAGGCCAAAAAATCCATATCAAACGATACATATCTTCCAGAAAATGCAGAAAATAGCCTCGAGATCATAAAAATTCAAAAAAATTTCCGTTTGAACCGGGAGATGCCATCTTCAACTGAAAAATAAGAGAAGATAAACTGAGACGATAAAAATCCTTTCATTTAATAAAAAATCTGTATCTTCCGTAAAATTTAGAAAATATCACCGAGCTCAGTAAAATAAGAAAAAACGTTCGTTGGAACCGAGAGATCGCCATCTTCAGTAGAAAAATAAGAGAAAACAAAATTAGAACCAAACAATTCTATATCATTTAATATAGACCCACATTTTCTATAAAATGTAGAAAATAGCACAATGCTTCAAAAAATTCCGCAAAAATGTCCGTTGGAAATGGGACATCGCCAAGTTATACTAAAAAAATAAGAGAATACAAAATTATGCTATAAAAATCATAACATTTATTATAAAGATCCATATCTTACAAAAAATGTAGAAAATAGACCGGAGCTCATAAAATCCGCAAAAATGTCCGTTGGAATTGGGAGATCGCTATCTTCAACGAAAACTAAGAGAAGACAAAATTAAACCCAAAAAGTAGATCATTTAATAAAACATTCCATATCTTCCAGAAAATACGAAAAATAGTATCGATCTAAGAAAAATCAGTAAAATTTCAATTGGAACACTTAGATCGCCGTCTTCAATTTAAAAAATAAGATACGACAAAATTATGCCAAAGATGATATCATTTAATAAAAAGATACATATCTTCCAGAAAATACAGAAAATAGCACCGAGCTCAGAAAAATTGGCAAAATGTCAGTTTGAACCGGGAGATCGAAATTTTAAACTTTAAAAATAAGAGGAAACAAAATTAAGTCAAAAAACATATCAAACAATAAAACTATTCATATCTTCCAGATAATGAGAAAATAGGCCGGAGCTCAGAAAATCGGCAAAAATGTCAGATGGAACCGGGAGATCGTCATCTTCAATTGAAAAATAAGATAAGCGAAACTTACGTAATAAAAATCATATCATTTAATAAAAAGCTCTATATCGTCCAAAAATGTAGAAAATAGTCTCGAGCTTAGAAAAATCTGCAAAAAAGTCTGTTGGAATGAGGAGATCACCATCTTCAATAGAAAAATAAGAGAAGACAAAATTAAGGTATGAAAATCATATCATTTAATATAAAGATTCTTGTATTCCAGAAAATTTAGATAATAGCACTGAACTCAGAAAAATCCACAAAATATCCGTTGGAACAGGGAGATCACACTCTTCAACTTAAAAATAAGAGAAGACAAAAGTGGGCCAAAAAATCATATCATTTAATAAAACGATCCATATCTTTCAAAAAATTTAGAAATTAGCTCAAAGCTTGAAAATTTGCAAAATTGTCTGTTGCAACTGGGAGATCGCAATTAACTGAAAACTAAGAAAAGACAAAATTAGGTCAAAAATTATATCATTTATCACAAAGATCCATATCTTCCAGAAAATGTCGAAAATTGCTTTGAGCTTCGAAAAATCCTCCAAAATGTCCGTTGGAACCAGGAAATCGACATATTCAATTGAAAAACATGAGAAGACAAAATTAGGCCAAAATATCATATCGTTTAATAAAGAGAAACATATCTTTCAGAAAATATAGAAATAGCCCCAAACTCAGAAAAATCTGCAAAAATATCTGTTGGAACATAGAGATCGCCATCTTCAACTGGAAAATAAGAGAAGACAAAATTAGGCCAAAATATCATATCATTTAATAAAACAATCCATATCTTAAAATGTGGAAAATTGGCCATAGCTCAGAAAAATTCGCAAAAATGTCCTGTGGAACCGGATGATCGCCATCTTCAACTAGAATTAAGAGAAGATAAAATTAGGCCAAAAACATATCATTTAATAAAAAGATCGCCATCTTCAATTGGAAAATAAGATAAGTCAAATTTAGGCTAGAAAAATCATATCAATTAATAAAAATATCCATATCTTTCATAAAATGTAGAAAATAGCATCAATCATAGAAAATGATTTATAAAATTCTTTACAATTAAAAGATAGCGATATCTCGGTTACAACAGACATTTTTATTGATGAAGATGGTAATTTTCCGGTTCCGAATTTTGTCTTCTCTTATATTTCAATTGAAGATGGCGGTTTCCCAATTCCAACGGATATTTTTTGGCCTAATATTGTCTTCTCTGATAACATTTAATAAAACGATCCATAGATTTCAGAAAATGTGAAAATAGCCCGGAGCTCAGAAATATCTGCAAAAATGTCTGTTGGAACCATGAGATCGCCAACTTCTACAGGATAATAAGAGAAGACGAAATTAGTCAAAAAAATCATAGCATTTAATAAAAGGATCATTATCTTCCAGAAAAAAAATAGCTCCGAGGTCAGAAAAATTCGTAAAATTTTCTTTTGGAACCGGGAAACCGGCATCTTCAAGTGAAAAATAAGAGAAGACAAACGTAGGCTATAAAAATCATATCATTTAATAAAAACATCCACATCTACAATAAAATGTAGAAAATAGCATCGAGTTTAGAAAAATCTGCAAAAATTTCCGTTTCAACCGAGAGATCGCCATCATTAATTGAAAAATAAGAGAAGACAAAATTAGGCTAGAAAAATCATTTCATGAATAAACAGATCCATATCTCACAGAAAATGTAGAAAATAGTCACGAGCTCAGAAATATCGGGCAAAATGTTCGTTGGAATTGGGATATCGCCATCTTCAACTAAAAATAAGAGAAGACAATATTAGGCTACAAAAATCATATAATGTAAAAAACGATCCATATCGTCTAGAAAATGTAAAAAATTATCTGGTGCTTAGAAAAATCCGCAAAATATCTTCCAGGAGATGATATCATTTAATAAAAAGATCCTTATCTTCAAGAAAATGCATAAAATAGCCCGAGCTTATAAAAATTGGCAAAATGTCAGTTGGAATCAGGAGATTGGAATTTTCGACTTAAAATAAGAGAAAACAAAATTAGGATAAAAATCATATCATTTAATAAAAATATTCATATCTTCCAGATAATGTAGGACATAGGCCGAAGCTCAGAAAAATCTGCAAAAATGTCCGATGGAACCAGGAGATCTTCATCTTCAACTAAAAAATGATAAGAGAAACTTAGGTTATAAAAATCATATCATTTAATAAAAAGCTCCATATCGTTTAGAAAATGTAGGAAATAGCCTCGAGCTCAGAAAAATCCGCAAAAAATGTCTGTTGGAATGAGGTGATCACCATCTTCAATTGAAAAATAAGAGTGGACAAAATGATAGTATGAAAATTATATCATTTAATATAATGATACAAATCTTCCAGAAAATGTAGAAAATATCACCGAACTCAGGAAAATCGGCAAAAATATCTGTTGGAACCAGGAGATCATACTATTCAACCTAAAAAATAAAAGAGGCCAAAATTAGGCCAAAAAATCATATCATTTAATAAAACGATACATATCTTCAAGAATATTTAAAAAATAGCCCGAAGCTCCGAATATACGCAAAACTGTCTGTTGGAACCAGGAGATCGACATCAACTGAAAACTAAGAAAAGACAAAATTAGGCCAAAAAAATCATATCATTTAATAAAAAGATCCTTATCTATAACAATATCGATGGAACCATGAGATCGCCATCTACAACTGAAAATTAAGAGAAGACAAAATTAGGATTTAAAAAATCATATCATTTAATATAAAGATCCATATCTTACAGAAAATGTAAAATATAGTACCGAGCTCAGAAAAATTTGCAAAAATGTATGTTGGAATCGGGAGATCGTCATCTTCAACTGAAAAAGGGAAAGACAAAATTAGGCCAAAAAATCATATCATTTAATAAAAATAACCATATCTTCCAGAAAATGTAGAAAATAGTCCGGAGCTCAAAGAGTCCGCAAAATGTCCACTGGAATCGGGAGATTGTCATATTCAACTGAAAAATAAGAGAAGAAAAATAAGGCTTTAAAAAGCAAATCATTTAATATAAAGATTCATATCTTACAGAAAATGTAGAAAATAGTCCCGAGCTTAGAAAAAACCGTAAAAAAGTCCGTTGGAACCGGGAGATCGCAATCTTCAACTGGAAAATGAGAGGAGACAAACTTAGGCCAAAAATCATATTATTTAATAAAACAATCCATATCTTCCAAAAATGTGGAAAATAGGCTGGAGCTAAAAAATCCACAAAAATGTCCGTTCGAACCAGGTGATCGTAATCTTCCACTGGAAAATAAGAGGAGACAAAAGTAGGCCAAAATATGATATCATTTAATAAAACGATCCATATCTTCCAAAAATGTGGAAAATCACCATCTTCAACTGGAAAATAAGAGAATACAAAATTAGACTACGAAAATCATAGCAATTAATAAAAATCCATTTCTTTCATAAAATGTATAAAAGAGCACAGAGCTCAGAAAATGAAAGATAAAAATCTTTTCGGTTAAAAATGGTGATATCCTGGTTACAATGGACATTTTTATAGATGAAAATGGCGATTTCATGGTTTCGAATATTGTCTTCGCTTATACTTGAGTTGAAGATGGGGATTTCCCGGTTCCAATGGACATTTTTTGTCTAATTTTGTTTTGTCTGATATCATTTATTAAAACAATTAATATATTCTAGAAAATATGGAAAATATCCCGGAGCTCGAAAATATCTGCAAATATGTCCGTTGGAACCAGGAGATTGCCAACTTCAACTGGAAAATTAGATAAGATAAAATTATGCCAAAAAATCATATCATTTAATACACAGATCCATATCTTCTAGAAAATGTGAAAATAGCCTGGAGCTAAGAAAAATCCGCAAAAATTTCCTTTGGGACCGAGAGAATGCCATCTTCAACTAAAATATAAGAGAAGACAAAATTAGGCCAAAAATCATATCATTAAATATAAAGATCGTCATCTTCAACTGGAAAATAAGAGAAAAGAAATTTAGGCTATAAAAATCATATCATTTACTAAAAAGATACATATCTTCCATAAAACATAGAAAATAGCCAGGAGCTCAGAAAAATCCACAAAAATGTCCGTTGGAACTGGGAGATCGTCATCTTCAACTTAAAAATAATAGAAGACAAACTTAAGCTATCAAAATCATTTCATTTAATAAAAAGATCCATATCTTCCATAAAGTAAAATAGCAATGACCTCAGAAAATAAGAAAAAAATGCATATTGGAACCGGGAGATCACCATTTACAACTGAAAAAATAAGAGAAGACAAAATTAAGATTTAAAAATCATATCACTTAATATAAAGATCTATATCTTACATAAATTGTAAAATATAGCACCGAGCTCAGAAAAATCCATAAAAATATCGTTGGAAACGGGAGATCGCCGTCTTCAAATGAAAAAAGGAAAGACAAAATTAGGCCAACAATCATATCATTTAATAAAAAGATCCATATCTTCCAGAAAATGTAGAAAATAGTCCAGAGCTCAGAGAAGGCCACAAAATGTATGTTGGAACCAGGAGATTGTCATATTCAAATGAAAATTAAGAGAAGATAAAGTTAGGCTATAAAAATCATTTAATTTAATATAAAGATCCATATCTTACATAAAATGTAGAAAATAGCTCTGAGCTTAGAAAAATCTGCAAAAAGTAAGTTGGAACCGGGAGATCGCCTTCTTCAACCAAAAAAAGAAAAATTAGGCCAAAGTTAATAAAAAAATACATATCTTTTAGAAAATGTAGAAAATAGACTCGAGCTAAGAAAAATCTGCAAAAAAGTCCATTGGAACTGGGATATCGCCATCCTCAAATGAAAAATAAGTGATGACAAAATTAGGCTGTAAAAATCATATCATTTATAAAGATCCATAGATTAAGAAAATGTAGAAAATAGCCCGTAGCTCAAAAAATCCGCAAAAAAAGTCCGTTGGAAACAAGAGGTAGCCACCTTCAACGAAAAAAATTAAAGAAGACCAAATTAGGCCAAAAAAATCATATCAAACGATCTATATCTTCCACAAAATGCAGAAAATTGCCCCAAGCCTATAAAAATTCGCAAAATTTCCGTTTAAAATCACGAACCTAGAATTGACCATTAAGAAATTTGGTGTGGGAAACAACCATTGGATATAATTCTTGGAAACCAAATATATGGCAATAATAGGCAAAGACTATGATATGGTTTTAAAAATGTTAAAAAGTAGAAATACAGAAAAGTTCACATTGAAACAACAAAAGTTGGAAATATACATGCAAATTGTTTTCCATGTGGTTGCGTTGGTCATACCTCTTATTATTTGCAAATATAGGAACAAGAACATTTAAATTCAAGCAAATATGGGTTCCTAAAAATTTGATGACTAACATGAGTGGACCTTGTTGGATTCCAAGGTCACACATAACATCTTCCGTGTAGGTAAGATGGAAGTGGCGAGAAACTATGAATTGGACGTCACATGTTTTAGTTCCTTAGGCAACGGCAACGCGAAGGTATGATTTCTACTTTGTACTTAATACATACCTTCATAGCATTTCTTTTGTGTGCTTAATTTTTTTAATTTGTGTGCTAGTTTGTTTGCTTTCTAGCTTGATTAGTTAAGATCTTTATAAACAAAAACAAAAAAATGAAAATCATAAAAAGCAAATTATGGAGCTTAATGTATATCTCTTTTGAATCATTTAAGTGATATTAATGAATGATAATCATATCCATGTAGAAATTGATGTATTATTATTATGGCTACATGTGCATGTTTGATTTTCTAAATAGGCATGACATGTTCAATGATTTGAATAATATGATCTCTACACCTACACTTTCACTTCCACGACCATTAAATTTTGTTGTACATTTGGAGACATCTTTTATGAAATATTGGAAAGTGAATGTAGGATGAAAAATAACTGAAAATCTAAGAGATATGATGTGTCTTGCCTTGGATAAAAAATAGAGCTCAAAAGAATTGAAATGATATATATATATGTGTGTGTGTGTGTGTGTGTGTATGTATATATATATATATATATGTATGTATATGTATATGTATATATATGTATATGTATATGTACATATATGTATATATACATGTACATATGTATATATACATGTACATAGATATATATCTACATATATACATATATACATATACATATATATCTACATATACATATATATATACATATACATATATACACACACATATATATATAGGAAAATTTTCAAATGAGAACATTTCTCACCGTGCGAAAATGTTTTTATCTTTTTTTTTGAAATTTTTTTTCAAAAATTCTTTTTTCCACCCTCATTATATGTTGTTATACCCCCCTCAAAAAATAATGGTTGAGAAATAATGTCATTTGGCATTCGATCAAGGCATTTCATCAAATTTGCACGTTTTGAGACCGTTAAATTTGTAACGGGTGGATGGGTGCTCTAATACCCAACGGGTTCACCCATTATTTTCCCCGGGGTATATAATTGTGTGGATTAAACATCAAAAAAAGAATTTTTGAAAAAAAAATTTCAAAAAAATAAAAAAAAGTTTTCGCACGGGTTTTTTCGCACCCGAAGATATATATATATATATATATATATATATATATATATATATATATATATAGGAAAATTTTCAAATGAGAACATGTCGCACCGTGCGAAAATGTTTTTAGTTTTTTTTTGAAATTTTTTTTTTCAAAAATTCTTTTTCCCACCCTCATTATATGTTGTTATACCCCCCTCAAAAAATAATCATTGAGAAATAATGTCATTTGGCCTTCGATCAAGGCATTTCATCAAATTCGCACGTTTTGAGACCGTTAAATTTGTAACGGGTGGATGGGTGCTCTAATGCCCAACGGGTTCACCCATTATTTTCCCTGGGGTATATATTTGTATGGATTAAACATCAAAAAAAGAATTTTTGAAAAAAAAAATTTCAAAAAAAAAAAAAATGTTTTCGCACCGTGCGAAAACCCCTTTTTTCGCAACCGAAGATCACCCTATATATATATATATATATATATATATATATATATATATATATATATATATATATATATATATATATATATATATATATATATAGAGGAAAATTTTCAAATGAGAACATTTCGCACCGTGCGAAAATGTTTTTATCTTTTTTTTGAAATTTTTTTTTTCAAAAATTCTTTTTTCCACCCTCATTATATGTTGTTATACCCCCCTCAAAAAATAATGGTTGAGAAATAATGTCATTTGGCCTTCCATCAAGCCATTTCATCAAATTCGCACGTTTTGAGACCGTTAAATTTGTAACGGGTGGATGGGTGCTCTAATGCCCAACGGGTTCACCCATTATTTTCCCTGGGGTATATAATTGTATGGATTAAACATCAAAAAAAGAATTTTTGAAAAAAAAAATTTCAAAAAAATAAAAAAAAAGTTTTCGCACGGCTTTCGCACAGGATTTTTCGCACCCGAAGATTGCCCTATATATATATATATATATATATCAAGCAATGCCACCCCACATCTAAGAGTACTCATATGATATGTTTTTGGTGTGGTATCTTGTACTCATTTTTAATTAGATGAGAAAATCAATCCTAGGTGATATCATGTTACATAGAAAATGTGGATTGGTTTTGGTTGAATTTCGTGAAAGTTCTCCTTATGTGCTTCAATATTTAATCATTACACTTACACCTAGGTGTTGAAGTCTATGTTATAAATTTCATTGGATTTGAATTGTTTATTATGCGAATGTCTACGTGCAAGTGTATGTCGTAATTTATAATGCTCACTATTTTGCATGTGGTATGAATTTGGCTTAGTATATACATTTTTGATGATAACAAAAGGGGGGAATATTGAGAAGATTTATGCATTAATGCCCATGAATAGATGGATACATGCTTGTATATACATATATGAATATTGGTTTAAGGGTGAGAATTAATGAATAATGAATGCATGCATGTGCTTAATGAATATGTGAATATATGTTCAAGGGGGAGCATGAATATAGGGGAAGCATGCTTGTATGAACATCATTGTCATATTGTTTAGCATGCTTGCATGTTGTACATCATTGTCATACTTGTTGCATATTGCATACATCCTCCATCATCGCACTTCACACACATATGTCACGACGATATTATTTGAATCGTTATTGCTCAAATCTTATATTGGTTTGTCATCATCAAAAGAGTGAGATTGTTGGATACAACGTGTAGTTGGATACAATGATCGATGAATTCGTGTTTGACGATAACAAAGTGTGTGAACGATTTGATGTGTATGCTAAGTGTTTTCAGAAATGGCAAGCTTGCAAATACTCAATTGGTGACTTGGTCAAAGCGATGGAGAATTGGCTATTCAATTGTAATTTGGACCAGGTCAAAGATGGGGAAATAAGGAGAGATCAATTCAAATCTTATTCGAATATTAATTCATATCAATTGGTGCTAATTTCAAATCCCGATTCCTATTCAAATTCCCTATCTAATTTGAATACAAATTGAGATCAATCCAAAATCCCATATGAATTTGCATTCTTATGTTTGGGGGATTCTATTTGATTCCTTCTGATATACAAACTCTCCACTATCCTTCTATAAAATCCCTCATCAAAGAGAACTCAAATCATGCGGCATTCCTCTAAAAAAATTGCGGCCAACAAAAAGAATTCCCCACCTCAAACCCTTGCTCGTTGCCAAAATACTCTTTAGGGTTTGAAGCCTATAGCGACAATTTTTTATTCATCTCCATGAAAAATCTTTGAAGCCACAAGTTTCCATGCCAATCCCTTGAAGCCGCACATTACAAATCCTGCCGCAACCTTCAAGTAACAATTTCAAGGTGCCATCATCACATCAAAAAACAAGGCAGCAAGCTTCTTCTCACAAGCAAAACACAAAGTCAAAAGCATCAAACCACCATCTTTGACTACACTTCAATTTCCTCAAGGATTCACAAGCTCGCATTTTAGGCCTCAAACAATCGAAATATTTGTTCATGTGCTTCTGATAGTGTGTCATCATCGTTTTCTAGATAAAACAAGAAGAATTTACTCTTGGATTCAAAACACAAGCAATTGCAGTCGTTTCTGATTTCTGAGACTCACACGGATTTTGATGGAGATTTGGAGGAATTTAAGGACAAATTAGAGTAAACATTGTTTCTATGTGGAGAAGAGGTTGTTTCCTCTATTCCCATGAAATTTCAATTGGAATTACCCAATGTTGCCCAAAGTAGTAGATTTGGATCATTTTTTGGCTTCTGGCTGCACCAGCTCACTCTATGATGAAGGAGTGCATTTAGGCCTCAAACGATCGTAATCTTCGTTTCTGAGCTTCCGATAGTGCGTCACCATCGTTTCCCAGAGAATACTACAAGAATTTACTCTTGGATTCAAAACACAAGCAATTGCACCCGTTTCTGATTTCTGGGACTTGCACGAATTTTGATGGAGTTTTGGAGGAATATAAGGACAAATTGAGAGTAAACATTGTTTTTATGTGGAGAGGAAGTTGTTTCCTCTATTTCCAAGAAATTTCAATTGGAATTACCCAACGTTTGCCGAAAATAGCAGGTTTGAATCATTTTTCGACTTCTGACTGCACATGCTCACTGTAATGGATGAAAGAGGGCATTCTAAGCCTCAAACGATTGAAATATTTGTTCCTAAGCTTCCGATTGTGCGTCACCATCGTTTCCTAGAGAAAACAACAAGAATTTATTCTTGTATTCAAAACACAAGTAATTGTACCCGTTTCTAATTTCTGGGACTCACAGGGATTTCGATGGTTTTGGAGGAATATAAGGATAAATTGAGTGTAAACGTTTTTCGATGTGGAGAGGAGGTTGTTTCCTCGATTTCCACGAAATATCAATTGGAATTACACAACGGTTGTCCAAATAGCATGTTTGAATCATTTTTCGGCTTCTGGCTGCCCTACCTCACTCTATTGTTGAGGGAGGGCATTTAAGGCCTCAAACGATCAAAATCTTCGTTCATGAGCTTCTAATAGTGCCTCAGCATCGTTTCCTATAGAAAACAACAACAATTTTTGCTTGGATTCAAAACAAAGTAATTACATCTGTTTCTGATTTTTGGAACTCAGACGGATTTCGTTATAGTTTTTGGATGAATATAAGGATAAATTGAGACTAAAAGTTGTTTCTTGTTGAGAGGAGGTTGTTTCATCTAAGCCCACGAAATTTCAATTAGAGTTACCCAACGATTGCCCAAATAGCAGGGTTGAATCATTTTTTGGCTTCTGTCTGCTCAAACGGTTCACTCTAATGAATGAAGGATGGGTTTCTAGGCCTAAAACGATCGAAATATTCATTTTTGACTTCTGATAGTGCATCACCATCATTTCCTAGAGAATACTACAAGAATTTACTCTTGGATTCAATGAATCTGTTTCTGATTTCTGGGACTCTCACGGATTTCGGTGGTTTTGGAGGAATATAAGGATAAATTGAGTGTAAACGTTTTTCAAAGTGGAGAGGAGGTTATTTCCTCTATTCCCACGAAATTTCAATTGGAATTACCTAATGGTTGCCCAGAATAGTAGGTTTGAATCATTTTTCGGCTTATAGCTATCCTAGCTCACTCTAATGGATGGAGGGCATTCTAGACCTCAAACGATCGGAATCTTCATTCCTGAGCTTCCGATAGTGCATCATAATCATTTCCTAGAGAATACTACAAGAATTTACTCTTGGATTCAAAACACAAGTAATTGCACCTGTTTCTGATTTCTGGGACTTGCACGGATTTCGATGGAGTTTTGTAGGAATATAAGGACAAATTGAGAGTAAACGTTGTTTCTATGTGGAGAGGAGGTTGTTTCCCCTATTCCCACGAAATTTCAATTGGAATTACCCAACAGTTACTCAAAATAGCAGGTTTGAATCATTTTTGGCTTTTGGCTGCCCTAGCTCACCTTAATAGTTGAAGGAGGGCATTCTAAGCATCAAACGATCGAAATCTTTGTTCTTGAGCATCTGATAGTGCGTTACCGACGTTTCCTAGGGAAATCTTCAAGAATTTACGCTTGGATTCAAAACACAAGCAATTGCATCCGTTTCTGATTTTTGGGACTCGCACGAATTTCGTTGGAATTTTAGAGGAATAGAAGTACAAATTGAGAGTAAACGTTGTTTCTATGTGGAGAGGAGGCTGTTTACTCTATTCCCACGAAATTTCAATTGGAATTACCCAATGGTTACCCAAAATAGCAGGTTTGAATCATTTTTCGGTTTGCCCAAGCTCACTCTAATGGATGGAGGAGGGCATTCTAGGCCTCAAACGATTGAAATCTTCGTTTCTGAGCTTCCGATAGTGTGTCGCCATCGTTTCCTTGAGAATACTACAAGAATTTACTCTTGGATTCAAAACACAAGTAATTGCACCCGTTTCTGATTTCTGGTATTCACACGAATTTTGATGGAGTTTTAGTGGAATATAAGGACAAATTGAGAGTAAACATTGTTTCTATGTGGAAAGGATATTGTTTTCTCTATTCTCACGAAATTTCAATTGGAATTACCCAACAGTTGCCCAAAATAGCAGGTTTGAATCATTTTTCAGCTTTTAGTTGCCCAAGCTCACTCTAATGGATGGAGGGCATTCTAGGCCTCAAATAATCGAATTCTTCATTCCTGAGCTTCTGATAGTGCGTCACCATCATTTCATAGAGAAAACTACAAGAATTTACTCTTGGATTCAATACACAGGAAATTCCTCCCGTTTCTGATTTCTGGTACTCGCACGGATTTCGATGGAGTTTCAGAGGAATATAAGGATAAATTGAGAGCAAACATTGTTTCTATGTGGAGAGGAGGTTGTTCTCTATTCCCACAAAATTTCAATTGGAATTACCCAATTGTTGCCCAAAATAGCATGTTTGAATCATTTTTCGGCATCTGGTTGCCCTAGCTCACTCGAGGGTTGAAAGAGGGCATTTTAGGCCTCAAAAGATCGAAATCTTCGTTCTTGAGCTTCCGATAGTGCGTCACCATCGTCTCCAATAGAAAACTTCAAGAATTTCCGCTTTGAATCAAAACACAACCAATTGCATCCGTTTCTGATTTCTAGCACTCGCACAGATTTCGTTAGAGTTTTTGGATGAATATAAGGACAAATTGAGAGTAAACGCTGCTTTTATATGGAGAGGAAGTTGTTTCATATATTCCCACTCAATTACAATTGGAATTACCCAACGGTTGGCCAACATAGCCGATTTGAATCATTTTTCAATGGATGAAGGATGGCATTCTTGGCCTCAAACGATCGAAATCTTTGTTCCTGAGCTTTCGATAGTGTGTCACCATCGTTTCCTAGATAATATTACAAGAATTTACTCTTGGATATAAACCACAAGCAATTGCACCTGTCTCTGATTTCTAGGACTCGTACAGATTTCGATAGAGTTTTGGAAGAATGTAAGGACAGATTGAGAGTAAACGTTGTTTCTTTGTAGAGAGGATGTTGTTTCCTCTATTGCCATGAAATTTCAATTGGAATTACCCCACGGTTGCCCAAAATAGCAGGTTTGAATCATTTTTCGGCTTCTGGCTGCCCTCGCTCACTCTAATAGATGAAGGACGGAGTTCTAGGCCTCAAACGATTGAAACCTTCGTTCTTGAGCTTTCGATAGTGTGTCACCATCCTTTTCTAAAGAAAACAACAAAAATTTACGCTTGGATTCAAAACACTAGCAGTTCCATCTGTTTTTGAATTTTGGGACTCGCTCGGATTTCGTTGGATTTTTTGAAGGAATATAAGGACAAATTGAAAGTAAAAGTTGTTTCTATGTGGAGAGGAGGTTGTTTACTCTATTCCTACGAAATTTCAATTGAATTACCCAACGGTTGCCAAACATAGCAGGTTTGAACCATTTTTCCGCATCTGTCTGCCCAAGCTCACTTTAATGGATGAAAGATAGCATTCTAGGCCTCAAACGATCGAAATCTTCGTTCCCAGGCTTTTGATAGTGCATCAACATCGTTTCCTAGAGAACTACTAGAATTTATTCTTGGATTCAAAACACAAGCAATTGTACCCGTTTCTGATTTCTGGGACTCGCACGGATTTCGATGGAGTTTTGGAGGAATATAAGGATAAATTGAGAGTGAATATTGTTTCTATGTGGATAGGAGGTTGTTTTCTCTATTCCTACAAAATTTCAATTGGAATTACCCAACGGTTGTCCAAAATAACAGGTTGGAATCATTTTTCGGCTTTGGCTGCCCTAACTCACTCTATGTTTGAAGGAGGGCATTCTAGGCCTCAAACGATTGAAATCTTCGTTCCTAAGCTTTCGATAGTGCGTAACCATCATTTCATATAGAAAACTACAAGAAGTTACGCTTGGATTCAAAACACAAGCAGTTGCATCCATTTCTGGATTTAGGCACTCGCAAGGATTTTCGTTTTGACAAGTTGAGAGTAAAAGTTGTTTCTATGTGGAGAGGAGGTTGTTTACTCTATTCCCACGAAATTTCAGTTGGAATTACCCAACTGTTGCCCAAAATAGCATGTTTGAATCATTTTTCGACATCTGGCTGCCCAAGCTCACTCTAATGGATGAAGGGGGTCATTCTAGGCCTAAAACGATCGAAATCTTCGTTCCTGAGCTTCCGATAGTGCGTCACCATCGTTTCCTAGAGAATACTACAAGAATTTACTCTTGAATTCAAAACACAAGCAATTGCACCCGTTTCCGATTTCTGGGACTCGCACGGATTTCGATGGAGTTTTGGAGGAATGTAAGGATAAATTGAGGGTAAACGTTGTTTCTTTGTAAAGAGGTGGTTGTTTCCTCTATTCCCACGAATTTTCAATTGGAATTATCCAACGGTTGCCCAAAATAGAAGGTTTGAATCATCTTTCGGTTTCTGGCTGCTCTAGCTCACTCAATGGATGAAGTATGGCATTCTAGGCCTCAAACGAACGAAATCTTCGTTCCTGAGCTTTCGATAGTGTGTCACCATCGTTTTCTAAAGAAAACTACAAGAATTTACGCTTGGATACAAAACAAAAGCAGTTCCATCCGTTTCTGATTTCTCGCACTCGCTCGGATTTCGTTGGAGTTTTTGGAGGAATATAAGGATAAATTGAGAGTAAAATTTGTTTCTATGTGGATAGGAGGGTATTTCCTCTATTTCTACAAAATTTCATTTGAAATTATCCAACGGTTGCCCAAAATAGCAGGTTTGAATCATTTTTCGGCATCTGGCTACCCAAGCTCACTCTAATAGATGAAGGAGGGCTTTCTAGGCCTCAAACGTTCGAAATATTCGTTCCTGAGCTTTCGATTGTGCGTCACCATCGTTTCTAAGAGAATACTACAAGAATGTACTCATGGATTCAAAACACAAGAAATTGCACACATTTCTGATTTCTGGGACTTGAATGAATTTTGATGAAGTTTTGGAGGAATATAAGGACAAATTGGGAGTAAACGTTGTTTCTAAGTGGAGAGGTGGTTGTTTCCTTTATTCACACGAAATTTCAATTGGAATTACCCAACAGTAGCCCAAAATAGCAGGTTTGAATCGTTTTCGGCTTCTGACTGCCCTAGCTCACTCTAATGGAAGGAGGAGGGAGTTCTAGCCTCAAACGATCGAAATGTTCATTTCTGAGCTTCCAATAGTGTGTACCCATCATTTCCTTGAGAAACCTTCAAGAATTTACTCTTGGATTAAAAAATACAAGCAATTACATCCGTTTCTAAATTCTAGGACTCGCACAGAATTCGTTGGAGTTTTGGAGGAATATAAGGACAAATTGAGAGTAAACATTGTTTCTATGTGGAGAGGAGGTTGTTAACTCTATTCCCACGCAATTTCAATTGGAATTACACAACGATTGCCCGAAATAGCAGGTTTGAATCTTTTTTCGGTTTCTGGTTGCCCAAGCTCACTATAATGGATGAAGGAGGGCATTCTAGGCCTCAAACGAACGAAATCTTCGTTCCTGGGCTTCCGATAGTGCGTCACCATCATTTACTAGAGAATACTACAAGAATTTACTCTTGGATTCAAAACACAAGCTATTGCAGTCGTTTTTGATTTTTGGGACCCACACAGATTTCGATGGAGTTTTGGAGAAATTTAAGGAAAAATTGAGAGTAAACGTTGTTTCTATGTGGAAAGGAGGTTGCTTCCATTATGTCAGTTGGAACAGTTAGATCGCCATCTTCAATTTTAAAAATAAGAGAAGGCAAAATTAGGCCAAAGATGATATCTATTCTATAAAAGAGAGCATATTTTGAATTTTGTCCCAGTAAGACAAGCTGACTAGGACAAGGGGGTTATGATAGGACAAGAGCTTGATGATTAGGATGTGAATAGCTCAGCCTTTGATTTGAAAACTTGAAATTTGAAAGGTGAAACTAAAAATTTGGGGGAGAAGCTCATCCTTCAACAGGTTCAAAACTCTAAATTGGGGGGGGGGGACGTCACATCAACTGATTCACAACAAAGAACTAGGGGGAATAGCTCTGCCATGTTCCCACAAAAAGCTCGGCCTCCCTTTTTGTGATCTCATTTTGATCCTTTACATTCGCTAGAACCCAACATAAGGGATGTTATCAAGAGAAATTGGATAAGAGAATTTGGACAAGAGAAATTGGATAAAGGAATTTGGACAATAGAAATTGGATAAGAGATGAGTGCCAGAATTGCTCACTGCACACAATCACTTAAAACTCAGAATTGCTTAGCGCACACAACCACTCAAAACTCAAAATTGCTCACCGTACACAACCACTCAAAACTCAGAATTGTTCAGCGCAACAACCACCAAAAACTCAGAATTGCTCACCACATATAATCACTCAAAACTCAAAATTGATCACTGCTCATCCACTCAAAACTGACTAGGACAATGGGTTGATGACTAGGATAAAGTTTTGGGAAGAGGGTTTGAGAAAGTTTTCGGGGGGAAACTAGGAAACTTTGTATTATGAGGGGAAAAATTCAAACATCCCTCAAAATTCAAGCCAGCTTATATCCCTCACCTTTTCAAAATTCAAAAACCCATTATCTATTTGCATTCTATCATTGAAACATTCAAAATTCAAACATCCATCATTCTGTAGAGCTAGCACCTTTTGTAAAGCGGGGTCAAGCCATCACCTTCGTTCATTATTTATGGTTGCAAGGTGATATTCTCTTTGCTCTCTCATGCCAGCAATATGGATCTCTATCAAGATTCACAGGTTGTTTTTTCCAGCAATTTAGAGGATGGCCTCTCTTCCTCTCAGGTGACATGGGTGATTTCTTTTTTCTCTGATCTGCTTTTTTTTAATTTTACGCACATGGTTGGATAAGAAAATTTGTACAAGAGAAATTGGATAAGAGATAAGAGATACAACACTAGGTTTTGCTTTTTTGACCCTGGACCCTCCCCACACACCCAACCACACTTTTTATTAAGTCTTCCCCCTTTCCGACCATTTTTTTCAAGAATTGCTCAGCGCACACGACCACTCAAAACTCAGAATTGCTCATCGCACACAATCATTTTTTTCCAGTCTACATGCACATATGCATGGGTTATTTGCTATGAATTAATATGATGAAAATTTGTGAAAATTATAGATATTGAACACTAAAATTTTGGGAGAACTAAATTTTGGGAGACGTCAATTTTTTGTGTCAAACTAAATTTTCTTGAGGGAACTAAATTTTGGAAGAGCACTAAAATTTTTGGGGGAACTAAATTTTGCGGGGAGCTAAAATTTTTGGGGAAAAAAATTCTTTGGGGATATAAATTTTGAGTGACTAATGTTTTTAACTAAATAAAAATTAATTATGCTTTAATTATTGGTATTCGTTTAAAATTTGGGGATTTAAGATTTTAATTGGGGAATATTCAGAGCAACCGTGTGGTCATTCCAATCGATATATCATGGGATATCTTGGAAACTACCACCTCATCTTCATATATAAACCACAGACGCTCCTCATTTTGGCCTCGTATTTCCCCACAACGCTAGCCAAATCAGTGCGAGTTCCAGAAATCAGTAACGGTGGAAATTGCATGTGTAGTGAACCTGTGAGTGGATTTTTTTTGTTTTCACATGGAAACCGATGGGTGATGAGCTATTGATGTTGTACGATCCAAGAATTCGGCCGTTTGAGGCCAAGATTAGCCAATTTTTGGCATTAGTTTAGCTGGGGTTGCCAGAATAGAAAAATGCTTCAACCCCATTATTCGCAGCAACTGAGGGTTATCCTGAGCGAAGTATCTCAGAAAATCATGGAAACTATCTCCTCTTCACGTAGAAACTACGTACGAACCTCATTTGACCTCATATTTTCCCACATCGCCCGTGAAATTGGTGTGAGTCCCAGAAATCATTAACTGTGGCAATTACATGTGTATTGAACCAGTGAGTGGATTCTTATCGTTTTCCTATTGGAAAAGGATGGGTATGAGATATCGATGTCGTAGGATCCAAGAATTCAGTTGTTTGATGCTTAGATTTGTCGATTTCTGGAATTAGTGTAAACAGTGGCTGCCAAAAACAAAAAACTCTTCAACACCGCTATTTGGAGCGACTGTGGGGTTATCCCAATCGAAATCTCATGGAAAATCAAGAAACTACCTCCTCTTCACCAAGAAACCACGGACGCTCCTCATTTGTCGCGTATTTCTCCCACAACGCATGCAAAATCCGTGCAGACCCAGAAATCGTTAAAGGTGGCAATTTCATGTGTATTAACCATGTGAGTGGATTTTAATCGTTTTTCCATTGAAAGAAATGGGGATGAGCAATCGATGTCGTATGAGCTAAGAATTCAGTTGTTTAAGGCCTGAATCGGTAGATTTGTGGCATTAGTGTAAGCAGTGGCTGCCAGAAATCGAAAAAAATTTCAACACTGCTATTCGAACCAAACGTGGGGTTATCCCAATGAAAAATCTCATGGAAAATCATAGAACTACATCATCTTCACATAAAACAATGAATGCTCCTCATATGGCAATGTATTTTCCCACAACGCCTACGAAATCCGTGCGAGTCCCAGAAATTGTTAACAGTGAAAATTGCATGTGTATTGAACCTGTGGGTGGATTTTTATCGTTTTTCTATGGAAAACGATGGTGGTATGCTATCGATGTTATAGGAGCCAAGAATTCGATTGTTTGAGGCCTGGATTGGCCGATTTCTGGGATAATGTAAGCTGAGGCGGCCAAAAATAGAAAAATTCCTCAACATCGTCATTTGGAGTCTTTGTGGGGTTATTCCAATTGAAATCTCATGGGAAGTCATGGAAACAACCTCAACTTCACTTAGAAACTATGGACGCTCCACATTTGGCTTCATATTTACCCACAGCACCTGCAAAATCAGTGTGAGTCCAGAAATCGTTAACTGTGGCAATTGATTGTGTATTGACCCCGTAGTGGATTCTTAATGTTTTCACATGGAAAGCGATGGTGATGCCATATCGATGTTGTAGGAGCCAAGAATTCAGTTGTTTGAGGCCTGAATTGGTCGATTTCTGGCATTAGTGTAAGCTGGGGTTGCGAGAAATAAAAAATGCTTCAAACCTGTTATTCGGAGAAACTGGAGGTTATCCCAATCGAAATATCATGTGAAATCATGGAAATTGCCTCCTCTTCACATAGAAACTATGGACTCTCCTCATTTGGCCTCATTTTTCCCTACAACACCTGTGAAATCCCTGCGAGTCCCATAAATCTTTAATTGTGGTGATTGCATATGCATTGAACCCATGAGTGGATTCTTAACGTTTTCCCCTGAAAATTATGGTTACGCACTATCAATGTCATAAGATCCAAGAATTCGGTCGTTTGATTCCTGGATTGGACTATTTCTAGCATATGTCTAAGCATGGGCTTCCAGAAATAGAAAAATGCTTCCACCGCATTATTCGGAGCAATCGAGGACATTCCTCATTTTGCCTCTTATTTCCCAACAATGCCTACGAAATCCATGTGAGTCCCAGAAATCATTAACCGTTGCTTATGTATTGAACCCAAGAGTAGATTCTTATCGTTTTCCCATTAAAAGTTATGGGGATGCACTATCGATATCGTAGAGGCTAAGAATTCGATCGTTTGAGGCCTGGATTAGCCGATTTAAGTCATTAGTGTAAGTTGGAACTGCCAGAAATAGAAAATTGCTTGAACCCTATTATTTGCCGCAACCAGATGTCATCCCAAGAAAAATCTCATGAGAAACCATGGAAACTACCACCTCTTCACATTGAAACCACATATGCTCCTCATTTGACCTATTATTTTCCCACAATGCCCACAAAATTAGTGTGAGTCCCAGAAATCGGTAACGGTGGCAATCCATGTTTATTCAACCCGTGAGTGGATTCTTATCGTTTTCCCATCGAAATCGATAGGGATGAGCTATCGATATCGTAGGAGCTAAGAATTCGTTCATTTGAGGCCTGGAGAGGCTGATTTCTGGCATTATAGTGGTTGCTAGAAATAGAAAAATTCTTCAATACCACTATTTGGACCTACAGTGGGGTTATCCCAATCGAAATCTCATGTAGAATTATAGAAACTACCTGCTCTTCATATAGAACCCATCGACGCTCCTCATTTGGCCTTGTTTTTCCCGACAATGCCTACGAAATTCGGGCGAGCCCGAGAAATCGTTAATGGTGGCAATTGCATCTGTATTGAGCCTGTGTATGGATTCTTTTTGTTTTCACTTGGAAAGCGATGGTGATGCCCTATCGATGTCGTAGGAGCCGAGAATTCGTTTGTTTGAGGCATTGATTAGCCGATTTCTGGCATTAGTGTAAGATAGAGCTGCCAGAAATAGAAATATTCTTCAAGGCCACCTTTCAGAGCAACTGTGTGGTTATGTCAATTGAAATCTCATGAAAAATCATGGAAACTACCATCACTTCATATTGAACCCACTGATGCTACCCATTTGGCCTGGTATTTCCCCACAACACCCGTAAAATCCGTGCGAGTCCCCGAAATCGTTAACGGTTGCTTGTGTATTGAAACCAAGAGTATATTCTTATTGTTTTCCCATTGAAAGTTATGGTGATGCACTATCGATATCGTAGAAGCTAAGAATTCAGTCGTTTGAGGCCTGGATTAGCCGATTTTGGTCATTAGTGTAAGTTGGAACTACCAGAAATAGAAAAATGCTTCAACCCCATTTTTTACTGCAACCGGAGGTTATCCCTAAAACATATCATGGGAAATCAAGGAATCTACCACATCTTCACATTGAAACCATGAATGCTCCTTATTTGACCTATTATTTTCCCACAATGCCTGCAAAATTAGGGCTTGAAAGGAGATGTTTGTCTTCATTTCGACGCCAGCAGACTTGACTTTGCGGTCGAACTGGGGAGGTTGAACCCCCAAGTGAATAAGGAGGTGATTTTATAGGGACAAGATCTGGAGAACTCCAAGGTCTTAGTGGAGATCCCCCAAGAAATCCAAAAACATGTGATGTTGGTTAAGGACGACCAGATCGCCCAGTATATCTGGCCCGAAGGTACTGTGATCTAAACGACCTTCTTCATATATGCTCACCCTGATCTCTTTTCTCTTTACAGGTGCGATGATCTGATGAAGATGGCTGTGGAGACGCCAGTCAAAGAGCCAACAGGCAAAGACAAGGAGAAGGAGCAGGCGTCGAAGAGCTCGTCGAGGGTCGGCGAGAAACGAAGATATGGGATCACCATTCGACCTGGGGTCAAGGAGAGGGGAAAGGAACTGACGAAGACGCTCGCGGCTGCCGTTCCTACCCACTGAGTGAGTGAGCTTGCACAGGGTGGCTTTGTCGACCTTGACATCGGCGAGGAGCCAGTGACCGACCTTACGGTCGTCACGCCCCGGAGTTCGTAGGCTCAAGTCACCAGAGAGCCCCCTGCAAATCTTCGGAAATAGAACATACCAGCCATGCTTCGGTGGTCGAGCGCTGGCCCTACGGATGTCCCTC
>CM061133.1:116125765-116216592 GCA_030789695.1 Scilla litardierei | reverse complement strand
TATTTTCTTGAGCTCAAGACTATTTTCTGGATTTTCGGAAGATATGGATCTTTTGTATTGAGAAATATTATTTTACAGCCTAATTTTGTCTCCTCTTATTTTTCAGTTGAAGATGGCGACCTCCCGGTTCGAACGGACATTTTTGCAAATTTTTCTGAGCTCGAGTGTATTTTTACATTTTTAAAGAATATAGATCTTTTTATTAAATGATATGTTTTTATATCCAAATTTTGTCTTTGCTTATTTTTCAATTGAAGATGACGATCTCCCAGATCAAACTGAAATTTTTCCGGATTTTTCTGAACTCTAGGCTATTTTCTACATTTTATTGTAGATATAGATTTTTTATTAAATGATATGATTTTTATAGCCTACGTTTGTCTTCTCTTATTTTCCACTCGAAGATTCTGGTTTCCCGGTTCCAACAAAATTTTTTGCCGATTTTTCTGACCTCAGGGTTATTTTCTGTATTTTCTGGAAGATAACGATCGTTTTATTAACTGCTATGTTTTTGTCTAATTTTGTCCTCTCTTAGATTTTTTGTTGATGATGGCGTCTCCCGGTTTCCATGGATATTTTTGAGGATTTTTCTTAGCTCTAGGCTATTTTCTGTATTATCGGGACGATATCAGTCGTTTTATTAAATGAGATGATATCTTGGCCTAATTTTGTCTTCTCTGTATTTCGTTAAATTTTGTGCTATTTCGTTTTCGACGAATATTTTTGTGGATTTTTCTGAGCTCGGGGATATTTTCTACATTTTATGGAAAATAAGCATATTTTTATTAAATGATACGATTTTTATTGCCTAATTTTGTCTTCTCTTTTTTCCACTGAACATACCGATCTACCGGTTCTAACGGACATTTTTGGGGATTTTCTGAGCTCTGTGCTATTTCCTTTATTTTATAGAAGATATGGACCTTTTTATTAAATGAAATGATTTTTATAGTTTAAGCTTTTCTTCCATTATTTTTAAGTTGAAGATGGTGATCTCCCGGTTCCAACAGACAATTTTGCGGATTTTTCTGAGCTCTGGGCTATTTTCTACATTTTATAGAAGAAATTTATCTTTTATTTAGTGATATGATTTTTTATACCCTAAGTTTGTCTTCTCTTATTTTTTAATTGAAGATGGCGATCTTTAATTGAATGGTTTGATTTTTGGCCTAATTTTGTCTTCTCTTATATTTCAGTTGAAGATGGCATTCTTTCCGTCCCAACTGACATTTTTGCGGATTTTTTGAGCTCCGGGCCATTTTTCACATTTTCTGGAAGATATGGATGGTTTTATTAAATGATATGATTTTTGTCCAAATTTTGTCTTCTCTTATTTTGCAGTAGAAGTTGGAGATCTCCTGGTTCCAACAAACATTTTTTCGGATATTTATGAGCTGCGGGCTATTGTTCACATTTTCTGGAATATAGAGATCTTTTTATTAAACTATATTCGAGAAGACTAAATTCGGATAAAAATGTCTGTTGGACCCAGGAAATCCCCATCTTCAACTGAAATATAAGAGAAGACAAAATTCCGAATGGGGAAATCATAATCTTCATCTATAAAAATGTCTGTTGTAACCAAGATATCGCCATCTTCAACTGAAAAGATTTTCATATTTCATTTTCTGAGATTGGTGCTATTTTCTATATTTTCTGAGATTGGTGATATTTTATTTTCTATATTTTATAAAAATGGTTGGAAAGGGAGAAGACTAATAAAAAGTGTGGTTGGGTGTGTGGGGAGGGTCCAGGGTCAAAAAAGCAAAACCTGGTGTTGTATCTCCTATCTCTTATGCAATTTCTCTTGTACAAATTTTCTTATCCAACCATGTGCGTAAAATTAAAAAAAAGCAGATTAGAGAAAAAAGAAATCACCCATGTCACCTGAGAGGAAGAGAGGCCATCCTCTAAATTGCAGGAAAAAACAACCTATGAATCTTGAGAGAGATCCATATTGCTGGCATGAGAGAGCAACGAGAATATCACCTTGCAACCATAAATAATGAACAAAGGTGATGGCTTGACCCCGCTTTACAAAAGGTGCTAGCTCTACAGACTGATGGATGTTTGAATTTTGAATATTTCAATGATAGACGGCAAATAGATAATGGGTTTTTGAATTTTGAAAAGGTGAGGGATATGAGCTGGCTTGAATTTTGAGGGATGTTTGAATTTTTCCCCTCATAATACAAAGTTTCCTAGTTTCCCCCTAAAATTTTCTCAAACCCTCATCCCAAAACTTTATCCTAGTCATCAACCCATTGTCCTAGTCAGTTTTGAGTGGTTTTGAGCAGTGATCAAATTTGAGTTTTGAATGATTATGTGCGGTGAGCAATTCTGAGTTTTTGGTGGTTGTGTGCGCTGAACAATTCTGAGTTTTAAGTGGTTGTGTACGGTGAGCAATTTTGAGTTTTGAGTGGTTGTGTGCGCTGAGCAATTCTGAGTTTTGAGTGGTTGTGTGCGGTGAGCAATTCTGGCACTCAACTCTTATCCAATTTCTATTGTCCAAATTCTATTATCCAATTTCTCTTGTCCAAATTCTCTTATCAATTTCTCTTGATAACATCCCTCATGTTGGGTTCTAGCGAATGTAAAGGATCGAAATGAGATCAATAAAAGGGAGGCCGAGATTTTTGTGGGAACATGGCAGAGCTATTTGGCGTGCGTTTATATTTCATATATTTGCGCACGTTTTCTTCCGTGTTTCTCCGTATTTTCCGCCGTCTTTTATTCGTTTTCTCGTGTTTTCTTGTATTTTCTTGTTTTCTTTCACTTTTCCATGTTTTTTGTATATTTGCAGGAATTTACAGCATTTGGGACATAAAACGACGATATTCTGAGTCTCCGAAGAAACGGGAGGAGTCACGCGTGATCCAGGGGGTCAAACGATCAAGATTGCCACTTTTCAGCCCCCACCCGATCGGTTGGACACAGCCAATCGATTGGGTGATGCATGCGTGTCCGACCCGGACTGAAGCTGGAGCGAAGCGCAAGGTCAACCGATCGGTTCGCCGACCGGTTCATCCCAACAGAGTTCTCGGGAAAATGGAGCTGAATTCCAACCGATCGGGTGGCCTTCACCCGATCGATTCATCTGCAGCCGATTCCTCCGAAGGACGACCCGATCACGCCACCCGCTCTCCTCTGCGCTCGGTTGATGCTCCCGAAGGCGACGGCCGAAGCAACAAGCTGCTCACCCGATCGGTTGACATTTCAACCGATCGGGTGGCCTTTTCGTCCCCTTTCGCACACCGCTGCTCATTCATTGAAGATCTGCTATCATTTCAGAAGGATTTTGGGTGATCTCTTATTTTTCTAGCGTCGGCATCGTCGTTAGCTTTCAAACGATAGGTCGCATGCCCAAATCCGATTTTTCTAGATTTTTCTGGAATTTTCTGAGCGCAGCTATGTGCTGAAACTAGCTGCAGTCTGGAATTTCATTTCACCCGATCGGTTGACTTGTCAACCGACCGGGTGAGATCTGTTTCTGTGAATCTGATGTCTCTGTTTATTCCACCCGATCGGGTGAGTTTCCACCCGATCGGGTGGGCCTTTTTTGACAGTTCTGAACCCGACCCAAGAGGGTTTTTGAGGGGTTTATAAATAGAGATTTGGGGCACGACTGAGGCAAGTTCTTCTTCAGTTTTTAGGGCTTTTGCCCCTTCTCTTGTGAAGCTTAGGGTAGATTAGATTAGGTCTTTGCTCAATAAATCTTGTACCGGATTGTTGGATTCGAATCAAGATAAGTATTTTTCTTCTCTCATTTTCTATTGTATCGTGTTGTTTTCATTTTGCTCAATGATGAATGTTTGTATGTTATTTGTTTTGCTTGTCTTTATGTTTCTCACCATGGAGTAGTGTTGATGAACCCTAATACGGGTTAGGGTAGGATTGATGCTTGGGTTGTTTCATTTGACTTGGTTGCATGGCATGTGTTCGATGAAATGTGTCAATGGGGATTTCTAGCAATCTGGGTCCAATTCGTACGACGACACACTAGTTGTGTTGGGGGTTGGGGTCCGGTGCTTGTCCAGTCAAGATCCGCTTCGATGTATTGCTAGAAATCACATTCGACCTATTTGGCCATTAGGGTTACGCGGGAGCGTTTCATTGTCATTGGCGGGAGAAAGACCGCCTCTGACCGTCGGGCCAAGGGGGAATAAACTTGGCGGTTGACTCCCTAGCCACAGTTCACGCCCCTTGTGTAGACATCGAGTCCTCGCGTGTGGGAACGGCTTGGACGAAGTGTTGGGAGTTATCATTGTGGCCTTAATGCTCCTGGTTGCGGAAGGTGTTAATGGACATGGGAATGCCCACCGTCCGGAACCGGGTAGGCCTAGCGTGCTTGGCACCGACCGGAATATCGGGCCATGGACGCTAGGTACCACCTTTTGGGGCAATGTCTCACCCTGGGTCAAGTCAAATGCCAAGTGTCATGAGTGCTCTAGCCCGTGTTAGCGGGGATTCATTTCGTGTCTTTTTCATTTCATTCTTTTATTTCTACACTTCCACCCATATCACTCGCGTAGCTAGCACACAACCTAGGTGAGGCTAGTAGCCATTCAAGCCATCCACCTCCCTGAGTTCGATAAACCCGCACCCTACACTAACCGTGCACTTGCGGTAAAACGACACCGCGCCCATACCGTAAACGGGGCGTCGGTCAAGTTTTTGGCACCGTTGCCGGGGAGGCGTTCGGTTTGATATTAGCTTAGCTTGGGTTCATTAGACTACGCATAAAAACACAAAAAAAAAATTTTAAAAAAAATATATTCAATAACCAAGAAATTTTTTCCCCACCATTATATTATCTTTTTGTTATTTTCTTGTACTATTGACGCTCCTCTCTAGTTTTCTTATTTTTGTTGTCCAGGTATCTTTGGTATCACCATGTGGAGATCAGATTTCGATGCTCAAATGGGAGGCTACGATCCCTATTCATTTGTGGTTTGTTAGACTTGTGGAATGGCGGGGCACATGTATTATGATTGCCCATTTACGCTCGAGAGCCTCCCCCACTCCAAGGCCAAACATTTTCCCACAACCTTAGCCTAAACACCTCCCATCCATTTCCTCAACCTTATACCCCTCCACAAACACAAGAAGAATCAAGCCTCGTGTCTCTCCTTGAAAGTGCCATGTTTAACCAAGGCCAAATATTACAAAACTTAATGGTACCAATCACCGAGCCGACACCGAGGAGAGGGGATGAAGGAGATGATGTATCCACTTTCACGGTTGAGACCACCATGCCATCGGCCACCATAGACACATCTTAAGCCGATACCCCATTTTTTCATCACTACCACTTGGATGACGAAGCATTTTTTGATGATGATAGTGAGGATGGGGAGATTTATCTAGGATCTGTGGGAGAGATTTCTTGTCTTGATTTGGATACCCCACATGAGTCCTATGAGGGCACTGAGGAGTTTACAGAGATTATGCATACAGGCGAGGAGGATGTGCGTGAGGACGAGGACACCACGACCACATACGAGGGATCCGCTCCACATCCACCTCCAGATCCATCTCTGTCACAGCTTCCTCCTTGGTCGGTGGTCAACCATGAGGATGTCATTCAGGACATCGGGCAGATGGAGGAGCATGAGCATATCATCGAGGAGGATGTGCATGAGGGCTTGGATACGATCATCCACTTCATGGAGCCCGAGCCACATCTACCTCTACCGTCACGCTCCACTCCTTCTGCGGCTGAGCATCTAATTGAGAATATTGCCCCTATTCAGTGAGATTTTCATACTCACTCTCACTCCACATTTGAGTCTCGCTTTTCACGTCCTATTTCTTTAGACTCATATATTTTTGACACGACATATCTCTCGCAGGACACATGATCTACTTCCCTTGAGGTATGCTGTGGTGCGTCACTACCTGGAGAGCCACTTCTCATGGAGAGCGAGGATTTAGTCATCGCTAGTACAGAGGATAACGACCCATTCTCAGGGAGTATTCGTCACCCTTTTATTATTTTTCCATCTCATGTTGACGATTATCTCTGGGATACATTTATTTTGGGAAATAATTTCTTGCCATGGACTAATGCACCTCGTCCTTTGCAGGTCACAGGTGGACACCTACGAGGGATGCTTGGAGGTGCATTGCTTGGGTCCATTGGCACACGTGGCACATCGCTTCTGGTGGAGCCACAGAAGGAGCAGTTAGAGCAGCTACCTGCCCCACTTCAGATCTTGGATTCGCCTATGCTCAGGTGTATCCTAATCCAGTAGTGTAAAAATTTACCGCTTTCTAGTTTAGATTTGAATAATCTCGTCTCCTCTCATTAGCGAGGGGAGCGTATCTAGGATTTGCTTTTGCATCTTAATAACCCTTCATGTCGTGCCCTTCTATCATTTCACCCCACATCCTCTTCCGAGGAGAACGAGCAGACTGTCTCTCCTGCATTCTGATTTCTTTCTTTTCCGATTTTCCCCTAGCATATTTCTGCATCTCATTGATCGTATCATTTTGCTAGCATTGTCATGTTCAGCTTGGGGGAAATCGACTTTTGTGTGCATGTTTTCGTGTGTCGTTGTCGTGTGTTTGTGTCTTTGAGTCCTTCGTTGCGTTTTATATCTTTTATTCTGTATGTTTCTTTTTCTTTATTTTCCAGTTTCGTTCGTGTATTTTTCGTGTTTTTCATTTTTTGTGTCGGTGCGTAACTCCCCCCCCCATTTTCATTGCCCTCCCGTATTCACTACTATTGCATTAAGGACAATGCAAGTTTCAGCTTGGGGGAGTCGCACTTCGTGCGTCATTTGTCTCTTTTTCTTCGTTATTTGAGTCGTTTTTCTCCGTCTTTTTCTTTTCTTCTTTTGTTCTCTCTCTCTCCTAGAGATGACCCCATATGATGAATTGCCACAAAATCACACACACACACCTAGCACGGCTTCGATAATCACATTCACTAACCTCAGGAAGCCGAGTCCTCTTGCATTTCATGCATCGTGGGTCCACTTAGCTTTCTTGTGAGTCGTGTGTCGTGACTAGCATTTGGTGTGCTTCTACCTTGTGATTATGTTTTATATACCTATTCTTGGTTGACCCCTAGATTATCATGCTTCGATTTGAATATGCGGTATTTGCTTCTACTATCTGCTTCTATATGCATGCTATATTTATATCGTATATTTCAATTCGCATGTGTCGGGATTCCACAAACAAGGACTAGGATAACCCATTTAGCCCATGCTCTAATTAGCGAGTAGAGTTTCCTCTGCCCAAGTGTTTAGATTCAGATTTCTTTTTTATTTTACTTGGTGCAAATCCCCTCGTCGTGTACCGTTCTCCCACTTGGGAGAGTACACATGTATATATCCCAATATACAAAAATCCAAAAAAAAGGAGAGAAAAGAAAAACCCAAAAAGAGGAGAAAAGAAAAAAAAATTGTATATCTAAAAATCCGAAAAATATACAAATACCCAAAACCCAAAAAAAAAATTCCTGTGTGAATATCTTTTCCTACTTGCCGAGAATAAAGGGAAGGCGAGAATTTGCACCGAGTATTCTACTCCACATCATCTCAACCCCCATCGTTTTCGAAAACACTTGGCTTAGGAACTTTTTAGCTATTATCTAGGCTTTAGTGTGGTGATTTCCTTAACCCTAGTTGTGGAGTCCCTGACGCATGATATGTCGATTCCCTCTCTATTCTCATGCATGCTTGAACCATATATTCACCGCTTAATTCAATTCGATTCGATATTTGGGTCATATCTTGGATTTGTGTATATCGAGCTTTATTGCACAATGTAGATAGTGACATCGTTTGCTAGCACACGACCACGCTCACTTGCCCTTCACCGCGTGGGCCCACGGCACTTGTCTGGACTTGTATTCCTTGGTTTAGTGATGTGATTTGGCGTCTGCTTGCTTGGTGTGTCGTTTTTGATTTTGTTGGCCCTGACGGGCAATCTAGGATATAGAGTTCTCTTTTTCTCTCTTTCTCTCTATTTTTCCCATCCGAGCTCCTACTCTCACTCGTCTTCCTCGAGGACGAGGAAGAGTTCATCTTGGGGGATTTTGACGTGTGTTTATATTTCATATATTTGCGCACAATTTCTTCCGTGTTTCTCCGTATTTTCCGCCGTCTTTTATTCGTTTTCTCGTGTTTTCTTGTATTTTCTTGTTTTCTTTCACTTTTCCATGTTTTTTGTATATTTGCAGGAATTTACAGCATTTGGGACATAAAACGACGATATTCTGAGTCTTCGGAGCAACGGGAGGAGTCACGCGTAATCCAGGGGGTCAAACGACCAAGATTGCCACTTTTCAGCCCCCACCCGATCGGTTGGACACAGCCAACCGATTGGGTGATGCATGCGTGTCCGACCCGGACTGAAGCTGGAGCGAAGCGCAAGGTCAACCGATCGGTTCATCCTAACAGAGTTCTCGGGAAAATGGAGCTGAATTCCAACCGATCGGGTGACCTTCACCCGATCGATTCATCTGCAGCCGATTCCTCCGAAGGACAACACGATCACGCCACCCGTTCTCCTCTGCGCCCAGTTGATGCTCCCGAAGGCGACGGTCGAAGCAACAAGCCGCTCACCCCGATCGGTTGACATTTCAACCGATCGGGTGGCCTTTTCGTCCCCTTTCGCACACCGCTACTCATTCATTGAAGATCTGCTATCATTCCAGAAGGATTTTGGGTGATCTCTTATTTTTCTAGCGTCGGCATCGTCGTTAGCTTTCCAACGATAGGTCGCATGCCCAAATCCGATTTTTCTAGATTTTTCTGGAATTTTCTGAGCGCAGCTATGTGCTGAAACTGGCTGCAGTCTGGAATTTCATTTCACCCGATCGGTTGACTTGTCAACCGACCGGGTGAGATCTGTTTCTGCGAATCTGAGCTCTCTGTTTATTCCACCCGATCGGGTGAGTTTCCACCCGATCGGGTGGGCCTTTTTTGACAGTTCTGAACCCGACCCAAGAGGGTTTTTGAGGGGTTTATAAATAGAGATTGGGGGGCACGACTGAGGCAAGTTCTTCTTCAGTTTTTAGGGCTTTTTGCCCCTTCTCTTGTGAAGCTTAGGGTAGATTAGATTAGGTCTTTGCTCAATAAATCTTGTACCGGATTGTTGGATTCGAATCAAGATAAGTATTTTTCTTCTCTCATTTTCTATTGTGTTGTGTTGTTTTCATTTTGCTCAATGGTGAATGTTTGTATGTTATTTTTTTGCTTGTCTTTATGTTTCTCACCATGGAGTAGTGTTGATGAACCCTAATACGGGTTAGGGTAGGATTGATGCTTGGGTTGTTTCATTTGACTTGGTTGCATGGCATGTGTTCGATGAAATGTGTCAATGGGGATTTCTAGCAATCTGGGTCCAATTCGTACGACGACACACTAGTTGTGTTGGGGGTTGGGGTCCGGTGCTTGTCCAGTCAAGATCCGCTTCGATGTATTGCTAGAAATCACATTCGACCTATTTGGCCATTAGGGTTACACGGGGGCGTTTCATTGTCATTGGCGGGAGAAAGACCGCCTCTAACCGTCGGGCCAAGGGGGAATAAACTTGGCGGTTGACTCCCTAGCCACAGCTCACGTCCCTTGTGTAGACATCGAGTCCTCGCGCGTGGAAACGGCTTGGACGAAGTGTTGGGAGTTATCATTGTGGCCTTAATGCTCCTGGTTGCGGAAGGTGTTAATGGACATGGGAATGCCCACCGTCTGAAACCGGGTAGGCCTAGCGTGCTTGGCACCGACCGGAATATCGGGCCATGGACGCTAGGTACCACCTTTTGGGAAAATGTCTCACCCTGGGTCAAGTCAAATGCCAAGTGTCATGAGTGCTCTAGCCCGTGTTAGCGGGGATTCATTTCGTGTCTTTTTCATTTCTTTCTTTTATTTCTACACTTCCACCCATATCACTCGCGTAGCTAGCACACAACCTAGGTGAGGCTAGTAGCCATTCAAGCCATCCACCTCCCTGAGTTCGATAAACCCGCACCCTACACTAACAGTGCACTTGCGGTAAAACGACACCGCGCTCATACCGTAAACGGGGCGCCGGTCACTATTCCCCCCAGTTTTTTGTTGTGAATCAGTTGATGTGACGTCCCCCCCCCCAATTTAGAGTTTTGAACCTGTTGAAGGATGAGCTTCTCCCCCAAATTTTTAGTTTCACCTTTCAAATTTCAAGTTTTCATATCAAAGGCTGAGCTATTCACATCCTAATCATCAAGCCCTTGTCCTATCATAACCCCCTTGTCCTAGTCAGCTTGTCTTACTGGGACAAAATTCAAAATATGCTCTCTTTTATAGAATAGATATCATCTTTGGCCTAATTTGTCTTCTCTTATTTTTAAAATTGAAGATGGCGATCTAACTGTTCCAACTGATATTTTATCGATTTTTCTGAGATCGATGCTATTTTCTGCATTTCCTGGAAGGTATGGATCGTCTTATGAAATGATATGATTTTTTGGTTTAAATTTTTCTTCTCTTATTTTTTCGTTGAAGATAGTGATCTCTCAGTTCCAACAGACATTTTGAGGATTTTTATGAGATCCGAGATATTTTCTACATTTTTTATGAGACATCGATCTTTATATTAAATGATATGATTTTTATATAGCTTAATTTTGTCTTCTCTTATTTTTTAAAGTATAACATGGTGATCTCCCGGTTCCAACATACATATTTGTGAATTTTTTTGAGCTTGGTGTTATTTTCTATATTTTATGGAAGATATGGGTCTATATATTAAATGATATGATTTTTAGGTTCTAATTTTGTCTTCTCTTATTTTTCTATTGGGTGATCTCTCTGTTCCAACAGAAATTTTTTTCTGATTTTTGAGCTTGGTACTATTTACTAAATTTTTTGGAACATGTGGATATTTTAATTAAATAATATGATTTTTATCGTCTCTTATTTTTCAGTTGAAGAGAGCGTCTCACATTTCAAACGGAAATATTTTCGAATTTTTATGAGCATGGGGCTATTTTGGGCATTTTCTGAAAGATATGGATCGGTTGATATGATTGTTTGGCCTAATTTTTGCTTCTCTTATTTATCGCCATCTTGGTTCCAATGGACATTTTTACGGATTTTTTGAGCTACGTGCCATTTTCTACGTTTTCTGTAAGATATGGATCTTTATAAATGATATGATTTTTATAACCTAATTTTGTCATCATATATTTTTTGTTTGAGGATGGCGCTCTCCATGTTCCAACGAACTTTTCTGCGGATTTTTCTGAGCTAGAGTCTATTTTCTAAATTTTTTGAAAGATATGTATTTTTATTAAATGATATGATTTTTTGGCCTAATTTTGTTTTCTCTTCTTTTTCGGTTGAAGAAGGTGATCTCCTGGTTCCTATGGAATTTTTGCGGTTTTTTCTAAGCTCGGAGCTATTTTCGACATTTTCTGTAAGATACGGATCTTTATATTAAATGATATGATTTTTATAGCTTATTTTTTCTTCTCTTATTTTTCAGTTGAATATGACAATATCCCGGTTCCAACAAACATTTTGCAGACTTCTCTGAGGTCCAGACTATTTTCTATATTTTCTGGAAGATATGGTTCATTTTCTTACATGATAAGATTCTTTGGCCTAATTTTGTCTTTCCTTTTTTAAGCTGAAGACGACGAGCTTTCAAATCCAACGGATATTTTTGCGGATTTTTCTGAGCTCGGTGCTATATTTTACATTTTCTGTAAGATATGGATCTTTATATTAAAGGATATGATTTTTAAGTCCTAGTTTTGTCTTCTCCTTTTTTTAGTTGTGGATGGAGATCTCCCGGTTCCATCAGATATTGTTGCAAATTTTTTCTAAGCTTGGGATTATTTTCTACATTTTCTGGAAGATATAGGTGTTTTATTAGATGACATGATTTTTATAACCTAAGTTTCTATTATCTGATTTTTAAGTTGAAGCTGGCGATCTCCCGGTTTCAACGGATATGTTGATTTTTCTGAGCTCGGTGCTATTTACTAAATTTTTGAAAGATATTGATCTTTTTTAAATGATAGGATTTATAGCCTAATTTTGTCTTATCTTATTTTTTTAGTTGAAGATGGCGATCTCCCCGTACCAACGGACATTGTTGCGGATTTTTTCTGACCTCGAGCCTATTTCTACTTTTTGTGGAAGATATATATTTTTTATTAAATTATATGATTTTTTGGCTTAATGTTTTCTACTCTTATTTTTCTGTTGAATATGGCTATCTTTCGGTTCCAACCGAATTTTTTGCGAATTTTTCTAAGCTTGCCGATTTTTTCTACATTTTCTAGAAAGTATGGATCTTTTTATTAAATGTATGATTTTTCTAGCCTAATTTCGTCTTATCTTATTTTTTCACTTGAAGATGGCGGTCTCCCAGTTCCAGCAGACATTTTAACGAATTTTTCTGACCTTGAGGCTATTTTCTGTATTTTCTGAAAGATAGAAATCGTTTTATTCAATGATACGATATTTGGCCTAAATTTATCTCCTCATATGTTTTTCGTTGATGATGGCAATCACCCGGTTCCAATGGATATTTTGTGCATTTTTCTAAGCTCTATGCTATTTTCTATATTATTTGGAAGATATCGACCGTTGTATTAAATGATATGATTTTTTGGCTGAATTTTGTTTTCTTTTTTGTTAAATTTAGCGATCTCCCGGTTCCAACTGATATCTTTTCAGATTTTTTGAGCTCTGGGTTAGTTTCTATATTATCTGGGAGATATTGACCGGTTGATTAAATGATATGATTTATTGGCCGAATTTTGTTTTCTTTTATTAAATTTAGCGATCTCCAGGTTCCGAAAGATATTTTTGCAGATTTTTCTGACGTCGAGGATATTTTCTACATTTTCTGGAAAATAAGAATCTTTATATTAAATGATATGATTTTAATGCCAAATTTTGCCTTCTATTATTTTTCAGTTGAACATAGCGATCTCCCAGTTCCAACGGACATTTTTTTCAGATTTTCTTAGCTCCTTGTTATTTTCTTTATTTTATGGAAGATGTAGATCTTTTTATTAAATGATATGATTTGTATAGCTTAAGTTTGTCGTCTATTATCTTTAATTTAAAGATGCGATCTTACGGTGTTCCAATTTACATTTTTGCAGATTTTTCTGAGCTCAATTCTATTTTCTACATTTTATGGAAGATATGGATCTTTTTATAACCAAAGTTTGTCTTATCTTATTTTTCAATTGAAGATGGCGATCTTTAAATTGAATGATATGATTTTTGGCCCAATTTTTGTCTTCTCTTATATTTCAGCTGAAGATGGCATTCTCTCGGTCTCATCAAATATTTTTGCAGATTTTTCTGAGATCCGGGCTATTTTTCACATTTTCTGGAAGATATGGATCGTTTTATGAAATGATATGATTTTTGGCCTAATTTTGTCTTCTTTTATTTTCCAGTAGAAGTTGGCGAGCTCCCAGTTCCAACAGACATTTTTGCGGATGTTTTTTAGCGATGAGCTTTTTTCCACATTTTCTGCAAGATATAGATCGTTTTATTAAATGATATCAGAGAAGACAAAATTAGGCCAAAAAATGTATGTTGGAACCAAGAAATTGCCATCTTCAACTGAAATATAAAAGAAATTTCGTTGGAATTGTGGAAACAACCTCCTTTCCACATAGAAACAACGTTTACTCTCAATTTTTCCTTAAATTCCTCCAAAACTCCATCGAAATCTATGTGGGTCCCAAAAATCAAAAACGATTGCAATAGCTTCTGTTTTGAATCCAAGGGTAAATTCTTGTAGTATTCTCTAGTAAATGATGGTGACGCACTATCGGAAGCTCAGGAACGAAGATTTCGTTCGTTTGAGGCCTAGAATGCCCTCCTTCATCCATTATAGTGAGCTTGGGCAACCAGAAACCGAAAAAAGATTCAAACCTGCTATTTCGGGCAATCGTTGTGTAATTCCAATTGAAATTTCGTGGGAATAGAGTTAACAACCTCCTCTCCACATAGGAACAATGTTTACTCGCAATTTGTCCTTATATTCCTCCAAAACTCCAACGAAATCCGTGCGAGTCCTAGAATTTAGAAACGGATGTAATTGCTTGTATTTTTAATCCAAGCGTAAATTCTTGAAGGTTTCTCAAGGAAATGATGGGTACACACTATTGGAAGCTCAGAAACGAACATTTCGATCATTTGAGTCTAGAACTCCCTCCTTCTTCCATTAGAGTGAGCTAGGGCAGTCAGAAGCCGAAAACGATTCAAACCTGCTATTTTGGGCTACCATTGGGTAATTCCAATTGAAATTTCGTGTGAATAGAGGAAACAACCACCTCTCCACTTAGAAACAACGTTTACTCCCAATTTGTCCTTATATTCCTCCAAAACTCCATCGAAATTCATGCGAGTCCCAGAAATCAGAAATGTGTGCAATTTCTTGTGTTTTGAATCCATGAGTACATTCTTGTAGTATTCTCTTAGAAACGATGGTGACGCACAATCGAAAGCTTAGGAACGAATATTTCGAACGTTTGAGGCCTACAAAGCCCTCCTTCATCTATTAGAGTGAGCTTGGGTAGCCAGATGCCGAAAAATGATTCAAACCTGCTATTTTGGGCAACCGTTGATAATTTCAAATGAAATTTCGTAGAAATAGAGGAAATACCCTCCTATCCACATAGAACAAATTTTACTCTCAATTTATCCTTATATTCCTCCAAAAACTCCCACGAAATCCGAGTGAGTGCGAGAAATCAGAAACGGATGGAACTGCTTTTGTTTTGTATCCAAGAGTAAATTCTTGTAGTTTTCTATAGAAAACGATCGTGACACACTATCGAAAGCTCAGGAACGAAGATTTCGTTCGTTTGAGGCCTAGAATGCCCTACTTCATCCATTGAGTGAGCTAGAGCAGCCAGAAACCGACAGATGATTCAAACCTTCTATTTTGGGCAATCGTTGGATAATTCCAATTGAAAATTCGTGGGAATAGAGGAAACAACCATCTCTTTACAAAGAAACAACGTTACTCTCAATTTATCCTTACATTCCTCCAAAACTCCATCGAAATCCGTGCGAGTCCCAGAAATCGGAAACGGGTGCAATTGCTTGTGTTTTGAATTCAAGAGTAAATTCTTGTAGTATTCTAGGAAATGATGGTGACGCACTATCGGAAGCTCAGGAATGAAGATTTCGTTCGTTTTAGGCCTAGAATGACCCCCTTCATCCATTAAAGTGAGCTTGGGCAGCCAGATGTCGTAAAATGATTCAAACCTGCTATTTTGGGCAACAGTTGGGTAATTCCAATTGAAATTTCATGGGAATAGAGTAAACAACCTCTTCTCCACATAGAAACAACTTTTACTCTCAACTTGTCAAAATGAAAATCCTTGCGAGTGCCTGAAATCAGAAACGGATGCAACTGCTTGTGTTTTGAATCCAAGCGTAACTTCTTGTAGTTTTCTATAGGAAACGATGGTTACACACTATCGGAAGCTTAGGAACGAAGATTTCAATCATTTGAGGCCTAGAATGCCCTCCTTCAAACATAGAGGGAGTTAGGGCAGCCAGAAGCCGAAAAATGATTCAAACCTGTTATTTTGGGCAACCGTTGGGTAATTCCAATTGAAATTTTGTAGGAATAGAGAAAACAACATCCTATCCATATAGAAACAATGTTCGCTCTAAATTTATCCTTATATTCCTCCAAAACTCCGTCGAAATCCGTGCGAGTCCCAGAAATCAGAAATGGGTACAATTGCTTGTGTTTTGAATCCAAGAGTAAATTCTAGTAGTTCTCTAGGAAACGATGTTGACGCACTATCAGAACCCCGGGAACGAAGATTTCGATCGTTTGAGGAACTAGAATGCCATCTTTCATCCATTAGAGTGAGCTTGGGTAGAGAGATGCCGAAAAATGGTTCAAACCTGCTATGTTTGGCAACCGTTGGGTAATTCAATTGAAATTTCGTAGGAATAAAGTAAACAACCTCCTCTCCACATAGAAACAACTTCTACTTTCAATTTGTCCTTATATTCCTTCAAAAACTCCAACGAAATCCGAGCGAGTCCTAAAATTCAGAAACAGATGGAACTGCTTGTGTTTTGAATCCAAGCGTAAAGTTTTGTTGTTTTCTATAGGAAAGTATGGTGACACACTATCGAAAGCTCAGGAACGAGGGTTTCGATCGTTTGCGGCCTAGAACTCCGTCCTTCATCCATTAGAGTGAGCGAGGGCAGCCAGAAGCCGAAAAATGATTCAAACCTGCTATTGTGGGCAACCGTGGGGTAATTCCAATTGAAATTTCGTGGCAACAGAGGAAACAACATACTCTCTACAAAGAAACAACGTTTACTCTCAATTTGTCCTTACATTCTTCCAAAACTCCATCGAAATCTGTACGAGTCCTAGAAATCAGAAACAGGTGCAATTGCTTGTGGTTTGAATCCAAGAGTAAATTCTTGTAGTATTATCTAGGAAACGATGGTGACGCACTATCGAAAGCTCAGGAACGAATATTTCGATCGTTTGAGGCCAAGAATTCCATCCTTCATCCATTAGAGTGAGCTTGGGCAGTCAGATGTTGAAAAATGATTCAAATCGGCTGTTTTGGCCAACCGTTGGATAATTCCAATTGTAATTAAGTGGGAATATAGGAAACAACTTCCTCTCCATATAAAAACAACGTTACTCTCAATTTGTCCTTATATTCATCCAAAAACTCTAACGAAATCTGTGCGAGTGCTAGAAATCAGAAACGGATGCGATTGCTTGTGTTTTGATTCAAAGCGGAAATTCTTGAAGATTTGTATTGGAGACGATGGTGACGCACTATTGGAAGCTCAAGAACGAAGATTTCGATCTTTTGAGGCCTAAAATGCCCTCTTTCAACCCTCGAGAGAGCTAGGGCAACCAGAAGCCGAAAAATGATTCAAACATGCTATTTTGGGTAACCGTTGGGTAATTCCAATTGAAATTTTGTGGGAATAGAGAACAACCTCCTCTCCACATAGAAACAATGTTTGCTCTCAATTTGTCCTTGTATTCCTTCGAAACTCCATCAAAATCCGTGCGAGTACCAGAAATCAGAAACGGGTGGAATTTCTTGTGTATTGAATCCAAGAGTAAATTCTTGTAGTTTTCTCTAGGAAACGATGGTGACGTACTATCAGAAGCTCAGGAATGAAGAATTCGATCATTTGAGGCCTAGAATGCCCTCCATCCATTAGAGTGAGCTTGGGCAACTAAAAGCCGAAAAATGATTCAAACCTGCTATTTTGGGCAACCGTTGGGTAATTCCAATTGAAATTTCATGAGAATAGAGAAAACAATATCCTCTCCACATAGAAACAATGTTTACTCTCAATTTGTCCTTATATTCCACTAAAACTCCATCGAAATTCGTGCGAATACCAGAAATCAGAAACGGGTGCAGTTGCTTGTGTTTTGAATCCAAGAGTAAATTCTTGTAGTATTCTCAAGGAAACGATGGCGACACACTATCGGAAGCTCAGAAACAAATATTTCAATCGTTTGAGGCCTAGAATGCCCTCCTTCATCCATTAGAGTGAGCTTGGGCAAACTGAAAAATGATTCAAACCTGCTATTTTGGGTAACCATTGGGTAATTCCAATTGAAATTTCATGGGAATAGAGTAAACAGCCTCCTCTCCACATAGAAAAAACGTTTACTCTCAATTTGTACTTCTATTCCTCTAAAACTCCAACGAAATCCGTGCGAGTCCCAAAAATCAGAAATTGATGCAATTGCTTGTGTTTTGAATCCCAGAATAAATTCTTGAAGATTTCCCTAGGAAACGTCGGTAACGCACTATCAGATGCTCAGGAACAAATATTTCGATCGTTTGAGGCTTAGAATGCCGTCCTTCAACTATTAAGGTGAGCTAGGGCTGCCAGAAGCCAAAAATTGATTCAAACCTGCTATTTTGAGTAACTGTTGGGTAATTCCAATTGAAATTTTGTGGGAATAGGGGAAAGAACCTCCTCCCCACATAGAAACAACGTTTACTCTCAATTTGTCCTTATATTCCTCCAAAACTCCATCGAAATCCGTGCAAGTCCCAGAAATTAGAAACAGGTGCAATTACTTATGTTTTGAATCCAAGAGTAAACTCTTGTAGTATTCTCTAGGAAATGATTATGATGCACTATCAAAAGCTCAGGAATGAAGATTCCGATCGTTTGAGGTCTAGAATGCCCTCCATCCATTAGAGTGAGCTAGAGCAGCTAGAAGCCGAAAATGATTCAAACCTACTATTATGGGCAACCATTAGGTAATTCCAATTGAAATTTCGTGGGAATAGAGGAAACAACCTCCTCTCCAGTTTGAAAAATGTTTACACTCAATTTATCCTTATATTCCTCCAAAACCACCGAAATTCGTGAGAGTCCCAGAAATCAGAAACAGATTTATTGAATCCAAGAGTAAATTCTTGTAGTATTATCTAGGAAATGATGGTGATGCACTATCGGAAGCTTAAAAATGAATATTTTCGATCGTTTTAGGCCTAGAATCCCATCCTTCATTCATTACAGTGAACCGTTTGAGCAGACAGAAGCCTAAAAATGATTCAAACCTGCTATTTGGGCAACCGTTGGGTAATTCTAATTGAAATTTCATGGGCTTAGAGGAAACAACCTCCTCTCAACATAGAAACAACTTTTACTCTCAATTTATCCTTATATTCATCCAAAAACTCTAACGAAATCCGTCCGAGTTCCAAAAATCAGAAACAGATGTAATTACTTTGTTTTGAATCCAAGCATAAATTGTTGGAAATGATGCTGAGGCACTATTAGAACCTCATGAACGAAGATTTTGATTGTTTGAGGCCTTAAATGCCCTCCCTCAACAATAGAGTGAGGTAGGGCAGCCAGAAGCCGAAAAATGATTCAAACATGCTATTTAGGCAACCATTGTGTAATTCCAATTGATATTTCGTGGAAATCGAGGAAACAACCTCCTCTCCACATTGAAAAACGTTTACAATCAATTTATCCTTATATTCCTCCAAAACCATCGAAATCCGTGCGAGTCCCAGAAATCAGAAACGGGTACAATTACTTGTGTTTTGAATACAAGAATAAATTCTTGGTGTTTTCTCTAGGAAACTATGGTGGCGCACAATCGGAAGCTTAGGAACAAATATTTCAATCGTTTGAGGCCTAGAATGCCCTCTTTCATCCATTACAGTGAGCATGTGCAGCCAGAAGCCGAAAATGATTCAAACCTGCTATTTTCGGCAACCGTTGGGTAATTCCAACTGAAATTTCTTGGGAATAGAGGAAACAACTTCCTCTCCATATAGAAACAATGTTACTCTCAATTTGTCCTTATATTCCTCCAAAACTCCATCGAAATTCGTGCGAGCCCCAGAAATCAGAAACGGGTGCAATCGCTTGAGTTTTGAATCCAAGAGTAAATTCTTGTAGTATTCTCTGGGAAACGATGGTGACGCACTATCGGAAGCTCAGGAACGAAGATTGCGATCGTTTGAGGCCTAAATGCCCTCCTTCATCATAGAGTGAGCTTGTGCAGCCAGAAGCCGAAAAATGATTCAAATCTACTTCTTTGGGCAACCATTAGGTAATTCCAATTGAAATTTCATGGGAATAGAGGAAACAACCTCTTCTCCACATAGAAACAATGTTTACTCTATATTTATCCTTAAATTCCTCTAAAGCTCCATCAAAATCCGTGTGAGTCTCAGAAATCAGAAACGACTGCAATTGCTTGTGTTTTGAATCCAAGAGTAAATTCTTGTTGTTTTATCTAGAAAATGATGGTGACACACTATCAGAAGCGCAGGAACAAATATTTCGATCATTTGAGGCCTAAAATGCGAGCTTGTGAATCCTTGAGGAAATTGAAGTGTAGTCAAAGATGGTGGATTGATGCTTTTGACTTTGTGTTTTGCTTGTGAGAAGAAGCTTGCTGCCTTGTTTTTTGATGTGATGATAGCACCTTGACATTGTTACTTGAGGGTTGCGGCAGGATTTGTAATGTGTGCGGCTTCAAGGGATTGGCATGGAAACTTGTGGCTTCAAAGATTTTTCATGGAGAAGAATAAAAAACTTGCGGCTATAGGCTTCAAACCCTAAAGAGTATTTCGGCAATGAGCAAGGGTTTGAGGTGGGGAATTCTTTTTGTTGGCCGTAATTTTTCTAGAGTAATGCCGCATGATTTGAGTTCTCTTTGATGAGGGATTTTATAGAAGGATAGTGGAGAGTTTGTATATCAGAAGGAATCAAATAGAATCCCCCAAACATAGGAATGCAAATTCATATGGGATTTTGGATTGATCTCAATTTGTATTCAAATTAGATAGGGAATTTGAATAGGAATCGGGATTTGAAATTAGCACCAATTGATATGAATTAATATTCGAATAATATTTGAATTGATCTCTCCTTATTTCCCCATCTTTGACCTGGTCCAAATTACAATTGAATAGCCAATTCTCCCTCACTTTGACCAAGTCACCAACTGAGTATTTGCAAGCTTGCCATTTCTGAAAACACTTAGCATACACATCAAATCATTCACACACTTTGTTATCGTCAAACACGAAGCCATCGATCGTTGTATCTAACAATATCACTCTTTTGATGATGACAAACCAATATAAGATTTGAGCAATAACGATTCAAATAATATCATCGTGACATATGTGTGTGTGAAGTGCGATGATAGAGGATGTATGCAATATGCAACAAGTATGACAATGATGTGCAACATGCAAGCATGCTAAACAATATGACAATGATGTTCATACAAGCATGCTTCCCCTATATTCATGCTCCCCCTTGAACATATATTCACATATTCATTAAGCACATGCATTCATTCATTATTCATTAATGCTCACCCTTAAACCAATATTCATATATGTATATACAAGCATGTTTCCATCTATTCATGGGCACTAATGCATAAATCTTCTCAATATTTCCCCCTTTTGTTATCATCAAAAGTGTATATACGAAGTCAAATTCATACCACATACAAAATAGTGAGCATTATAAATTACGACATACACTTGCACATAGACATTCGCATAATAAGCAAGTCAAATCCAATGAAAATTATAACATAGACTTCAACACCTACATGTAAGTGTGATGATTAAACATTGAAGCACATAAGGAGAACTTTCACGAATTCAACCAAAACCAATCCACATTTTCCATGTAACATGATATCACATAGGATTGATTTTTCCCATCTAATTAAAAATGAGTACAAGATACCACACCTATAACATATCATATGAGGACTCTTAGATATGGGGTGGCATTGCTTGACGAGTATAGCACCAACGCCAAAGTTTACTCTTGAAGTTTATGGTGGATACTCGTAGGTAGTGTCGTTGCCATGGATCGTATCCATTTTTCATACGGAGCTCTTTCTTTCTTTTTCATTTACGCATATATATATATATATATATATATATATATATATATATACATATATATACATATATATATATACATATATATACATACATATATATATACATATATATACATACATATATATCATTTCAATTCTTTTGAGCTCTATTTTTTATCCAAGGCAAGACACATCATATCCCTTGGATTTTCAGTTATTTTTCATCCTACATTCACTTTCCAATATTTCATAAAAGATGTCTCCAAATGTACAACAAAATTTAATGCTCGTGGAAGTGAAAGTGTAGGTGTAGAGATCATATTATTCAAATCATTGAACATGTCATGCCTATTTAGAAAATCAAACATGTACATGTAGCCATAACAATAATACATCAATTTCTACCTGGATATGATTATCATTCATTAATATCACTTAAATGATTCAAAAGAGAGATATACATTAAGCTCCATAATTTGCTTTTTATGTTTTTCATTTTTTTGTTTTTGTTTATAAAGATCTTAACTAAGCAAGCTAGAAAGCAAACAAACTAGCACACAAATAAAAAAAATTAAGCACACAAAAGAAATGCTATGAAGGTATGTATTAAGTACAAAGTAGAAATCATACCTTCGCGTTGTCGTTGCCTAAGGAACTAAAACATGTGACGTCCAATTCATAGTTTCTCGCCACTTCCATCTTACCTACACGGAAGATGTTATGTGTGACCTTGAAATCCAACAAGGTCCACTCATGTTAGTCATCAAATTTTTAGGAACCCATATTTGCTTGAATTAAATGTTCTTGTTCCTATATTTGCAATAATAAGAGGTATGACCAACGCAACCACATGTAAAACACTTTGCATGTATATTTTCAAATTTTGTTGTTTCAAGGTGAACTTTTCTGTATTTTTACTTTTCAACATTTTTAAAATCATATCCTAGTCTTTGCCTATTATTGCCATATATTTGGTTTCCAAGAATTATATCCAATGGTTGTTTTCCCACACCAAATTTCTTAATGGTCAATTCTAGGTTCGTGACTTTAAACGGAAATTTTTGCGAATTTTATGGGCTCGGGGCAATTTTCTGCATTTTCTGGAAGATATAGATCGTTTGATATGATTTTTTGGCCTAATTTGGTCTTCTTTAATTTTTTTCGTTGAAGGTGGCTACCTCGTGGTTCCAACGGACTTTTTTGCGGATTTTTTGAGCTACGTGCTATTTTCTACATTTTCTTAATATATGGACCTTCATAAATGATATGATTTTTACAGCCTAATTTTGTCATCACTTATTTTTCATTTGAGGATGGCGATATCCCAGTTCCAATGGACTTTTTTGCGGATTTTTCTTAGCTCGAGTCTATTTTTTACATTTTCTAAAAGATATGTATTTTTTATTAAATGATATGATTCTTTGGCCTAATTTTTCTTTTTTCGGTTGAAGAAGGCGATCTCCCGGTTCCAACTTACTTTTTTGCGGTTTTTTCTAAGCTCGGAGCTATTTTCTCTATTTTCTGTAAGATATGGATCTTTATATTAAATTAAATGATTTTTATAGCCTAATTTTATCTTCTCTTAATTTTCATTTGAATATGACAATCTCCTGGTTCCAACATACATTTTGTGGACTTCTCTGAGCTCTGGACTATTTTCTACATTTTCTGGAAGATATGGATCTTTTTATTAAATGATATGACTGTTGGCCTAATTTTGTCTTTCCTTTTTTCATTTAAAGACGGCGATCTCCCGTTTCCAACGATATTTTTACGGATTTTTCTGAGCTCGGCACTCTATTTTACAATTTATGTAAGATATGGATCTTTATATTAAATGATATGATTTTTAAATCTTAATTTTGTCTTCTCTTATTTATCAGTTGTAAATGGTGATCTTCATGTTCCAACAGACATTTTTTCTTATTTTCTGAGCTCATTGCTATTTTCTTTACTTTATGAAAGATATGGATATTTTTATTAAATGATATGATTTTGATAGCTTAAGTTTGTCTTCTATTATTTTTAAGTTGAAGATGACGATCTCCCAGTTCCAACGGACATTTTTGTGGATTTTCTGAGCTCCTGGCTATTTTCTATATTTTATGAAAGATATGGATCTTTTTAGTAAATGATATGATTTTTATATCCTAAATTTCTTTTCTCTTATTTTCCAGTTGAAGATGACGATCTTTATATTTAATGATATGATTTTTGGCCTAATTTTGTCTTCTCTTATATTTTAGTTGAAGATGGCATTCTCTCGGTCCCAAAGGAAATTTTTGCAGATTTTTCTTAGCTCCTGGCTATTTTTCACATTTTCTGGAAGATATGGATCTTTGTTAAATGATATGATTTTTTGGCATAATTTTATCTTCTCTAATTTTCTAGTTGAAGTTGGCAATCTCCTGGTTCCAACAGACATATTTGCAGATATTTTCGAGCTCTGAGATATTTTCCATATTTTCTGGAATATATTAATTGTTTTAATAAATGATATCAGACAAAACAAAATTAGAAAAAAATGTCCATTGGAACCGGGAAATCCCCATCTTCAACTCAAGTATAAGCGAAGAAAATATTCGAAACCATGAAATCGCCATCTTCATCTATAAAAATGTCCATTGTAACTAGGATATCACCATTTTTAACCGAAAAGATTTTTATCTGTCATTTTCTGAGCTTGGTGCTCTTTTATACATTTTATGAAAGAAATGGATTTTTATTAATTGCTATGATTTTCGTAGCCTAATTTTGTCTTCTCTTATTTTCCAGTTGAAGATGGTGATTTTCCACATTTTTGGAAGATATGGATCGTTTTATTAAATGATATCATATTTTGGCCTATTTTTGTCTCCTTTTATTTTCCAGTGGAAGATTGCGATCACCTGGTTCGAACGAACATTTTTGCGGATTTTTTAGCTCTAGCCTATTTTCCACATTTTTGGAAGATATGGATCATTTTATTAAATATTATGATTTTTGGATTAAGTTTGTCTCCTCTCGTTTTCCAATTGAAGATTGCGATCTCCCGGTTCCAATGGACTTTTTTACGGTTTTTTCCTAAGCTCATGACTATTTTCTATATTTTCTGTAAGATATGAATCTTTATATTAAATGATATGCTTTTTATAGCCTAATTTTTCTTCTCTTATTTTTCAGTTGAATATGACAATCTCCCGATTCCAGCGAACATTTTGCGGACTTCTTTGACCTCCGGACTATTTTCTACATTTTCTGGAAGATATGGTTATTTTTATTAAATGATATGAATTTTTGGCCTAATTTTGTCATTCCTTTTTTCAGTTGAAGATGACGATCTCCCGATTCCAACGTACATTTTTGCAGATTTTTCTGAGCTCGGCACTATATTTACATTTTCTGTAAGATATGGATCTTTATTTTAAATGATATGATTTTTTAAATCCTAATTTTGTCTTCTCTTATTTTTCAGTTGTAGATGGCGATCTCTCGGTTCCATCGATATTGTTATAGATATGGATCTTTTTTTTAAATGATATGATTTTTTGGCCTAATTTTGTCTTTTCTTAGTTTTCAGTTGATGTCGATCTCCCGGTTCCAATAGACATTTTTGCGTATATTCGGAGCTCCGAGCTATTTTTTAAATATTCTTGAAGATATGTATCGTTTTTTAAATGATATGATTTTTGGCCTAATTTTGTCTTCTTTTATTTTTTAGGTTGAATAGTATGATCTCCGGGTTCCAACAGATATTTTTGTCGATTTTCCTGAGTTCGGTGATATTTTCTACATTTTTTGGAAGATTTGTATCATTATATTAAATGATATAATTTTCATACAGTCATTTTGTCCACTCTTATTTTTCAATTGAAGATGGCGATCACCTCATTCCAACAGAATTTTTTGCGGATTTTTCTGAGCTCGAGGCTATTTCCTACATTTTCTAAACGATATGGAGCTTTTTATTAAATGATATGATTTTTATAACCTAAGTTTCTCTTATCATTTTTTAGTTGAAGATGACGATCTCCATGTTCCATCAGACATTTTTGCGGATTTTTCTGAGCTTCAGCCTATGTCCTACATTATCTGGAAGATATGAATAGCATTATTAAATGATATGATTTTATCCTAATTTTGTTTTCTCTTATTTTTAAGTCAAAAATTCCAATCTCCTGATTCCAACTGACATTTTGCTGATTTTTATGAGCTCGAGGCTACTTTATGCATTTTCTTGAAGATAAGGATCTTTTTATTAAATGATATCATTTCTTGGAAGATATTTTGCGGATTTTTCTAAGCACCGGATAATTTTTTAAATTTTCTAGAAGATATGAATCTTTTTTACATTATATGATTTTTGTAGCCTAATTTTGTCTTCTCTTATTTCTAAGTTGAAGATGGCGATATCCCAATTCCAACGAACATTTTGCCCGATATTTCTGAGCTCGTGACTATTTTCTACATTTTCTGTTAGATATGGATCTGTTTATTCATGAAATGATTTTTCTAGCCTAATTTTGTCTTCTCTTATTTTTCAATTAATGATGGCGATCTCTCGGTTCAAACAGAAATTTTTGCATATTTTTCTAAACTCGATGCTATTTTCTACATTTTATTGTAGATGTGGATGTTTTTATTAAATGATATGATTTTTATAGCCTACGTTTGTCTTCTCTTATTTTTCACTTGAAGATGCCGGTTTCCCGGTTCCAAAAGAAATTTTTGCGAATTTTTCTGACCTCGGAGCTATTTTTTATTTTCTGGAAGATAAGGATCCTTTTATTAAATGCTATGATTTTTTTGACTAATTTCGTCTTCTCTTATTATCCTGTAGAAGTTGGCGATCTCATGGTTCCAACAGACATTTTTACAGATATTTCTGAGCTCCGGGCTATTTTTCACATTTTTTGAAATCTATGGATCGTTTTATTAAATGCTATCATAGAAGACAATATTAGGCCAAAAATGTCCGTTGGAATAGGGAAACCACCATCTTCAATTGAAATATAAGAGAAAACAAAATTCCGAACCGGAAAATTGCCATCTTCATCAATAAAAATGTCTGTTGTAACCGGGATATCGCTATCTTTAACTGTAAAGATTTTTAAAAATCATTTTCTATGCTTGGTGCTATTTTCTACATTATATGAAAGATATGGATATTTTAATTAATTGATATGATATTTCTAGCCTAAATTTGACTTATCTTATTTTCCAATTGAGGATGGCGATCTTTTTATTAAATGATATATTTTGGCCTAATTTTGTCATCTCTTAATTCCAGTTGAAGATGGCGATCATCCGGTTCCACGGGACATTTTTGCGAATTTTTCTGAGCTATGGCCAAATTTCCACATTTTAAGATATGGATTGTTTTATTAAATGATATGATATTTTGGCCTAACTTTGTCTTCTCTTATTTTCCAGTTGAAGATGGCGATCTCTATGTTCCAACAGATATTTTTGCGGATCTTTCTGAGTTCGGGGCTATTTCTATATTTTCTGGAAGATAAGTTTCTTTTTATTAAACGATATGATATTTTGGCCTAATTTTGTCTTCTCCTGTTTTTCAATTGAATATGTCGATTTCCTGGTTCCAACGGACATTTTGGCGGATTTTTCAAAGCTCAAAGCAATTTTTCGACATTTTCTAGAAGATATGGATCTTAGTAATAAATGATATAATTTTTGACCTAATTTTGTATTTTCTAGTTTTCAGTTAATGGCGATCTCCCAGTTCTAAAGGACAATTTTGTAAATTTTCAAGCTCTGAGCTAATTTCTAAATTTTCTGAAAGATATGGATCGTTTTATTAAATGATATGATTTTTTTGACCCACTTTTGTCTTCTCTTATTTTAATTGAAGAGTGTGATCACCCGATTCCAACGGATATTTTGTGGATTTTTCTGAGTTCAGTGCTATTATCTACATTTTCTGGATCGTTTTATTAAATGATATGATTTTCATACCTTAATTTTGTCTTCTCTTATTTTTTTATTGAAGATGTCGATCACCTCGTTCCAACAGACTTTTTTTGCAGATTTTTCTGAGCTCGAGACTATTTTCTACATTTTTGGACGATATGGAGCTTTTTATTAAATGATATGATTTTTATTACCTAAGTTTCGCTTATCTTATTTTTCAATTGAAGATGACGATCTCCCGGTTCCATCGGACATTTTTGTGGATTTTTCTGAGCTCTGGCCTATTTTCTACATTATCTGGAAGATATGAATAGTTTTATTAATTGATATGATTTTTGACTTAATTTTGTTTCCTCTTATTTTTAAAGTTGAAAATTTCGATCCCCTGGTTCGAAATGATATCATCTTTGGCATAATTTTGTCTTCTCTTATTTTTAAATTGAAGACGGCGATCTAAGTGTTCCAATTGGAATTTTGCTGATTTTTAATAGATCAATGCTATTTCGTATTTTCTGGAAGGTATGGAATGTTTTATTAAATGATCTACTTTTGGGTTTAATTTTGTCTTCTCTTAGGTTTTGTTGAAGATAGCGATCTCCCAATTCCAAAGGACATTTTTGCGGATTTTATGAGCTCCGGTCTATTTTCTACATTTTCTGTAAGATATAGATCTTTATAATAAATGATATGATTTTATAGCATAATTTTGTATTCTCTTATTTTTTAGTATAACTTGGCGATCTCCCATTTCTAACGGACATTTTTGCGGAATTTTTTGAAGCTTTGTGCTATTTTCTACATTTTATAGAAAATGTGGATATATATTAAATGATATAGAATTGTTTGGTTCTAATTTTGTTCTCTTATTTTTCTACTGAAGATGGCGATCTCTCGGTTTCAACGAATATTTTTTCTGATTTTACTGAGCTTGGTTATATTTTCTAAATTTTACGGAAGATATGGATTTTTTATTAAATGATAGGATTTTTATCGTCTCAGTTTATCTTCTCTTATTTTTCAGTTGAAGATGGCGTCTCCCGGTTCAAACGGAAATTTTTGTGAATTTTTATGATCTCGGGGCTATTTTCTGCATTTTCTGGAAGATATGTATCGTTTGATATGAAGTTTTTGGCCTAATTTTGGTTTCTCTTATTTTTTCGTTGAAGTTGTCGATCTCTTGGTTCCAACGGACTTTTTTGCGGATTTTTTGAGCTACGTGATATTTTCTATATTTTCTGTAAGATATGGATTTTTAAATATGATATGCTTTATGTGACCTAATTTTGTCAACACTTATTTTTCATTTGAGGATGGCGATCTCCAAGTTCCAACAGACTTTTATGCGAATTTTTCTGAGCTCAAGTCTATTTTCTACAGTTTTGAAATATAGGTATATTTTTATTAAATGATATGATTTTTTGGCCTAATTTTGTCTTCTCTTCTTTTTTTGGTTGACGAAGGCGATCTCCCAGTTCCCATGGACTTTTTGCAGTTTTTCTAAGCTTGGCACAATTTTCTACATTTTCTGTAAGATATATAGATCTTTATATTAAATGATATGATTTTTATAGCCTAATTTTATCCTCTATTATTTTTCAGTTGAATATGACGATCTCCTGATTTCAACGGACATTTTGCAGACTTCTCTGAGCTGTGGACTAATTTCTACATTTTATGGAAGATATGGATCTTTTTATTAAATGATATGACTTTTTGGCCTAATTTTGTCTTTCCTTTTTTCTAATTGAAGACGACGATCTCCCGGTTCCAACAGACATTTTTGCGAAATTTTCTGAGCTCGGTGATATATTTACATTTGTTGTAAGAAATGTATCTTTATTTTAAATGATATGATTTTAAATCATAATTTTGTCTTCTCTTATTTTTCAATTGTAGATGGTGATCTCCCGGTTTTATCGGATATTATTGCAGATTATTCTGAGCTCGGAATTATTTTCTGCATTTTCGAGAAGATATGGATATTTTATAAAATGATATGATTTTTATAACTTAAGTTTCTCTTCTCATATTTTTAAGTTGAAGATGGCGATCTCCCTGTTCCAACTGATATATTTGCGAATTTTTCTGAGCTCGGGGCTATTTCCTAAATTTTCTGAAAGATATTGATCTTATTATTAAATGATATGATTTTTAAAGCCTAATTTTGTCTTCACTTATTTTTCAGTTAAAGATGACGATCTCCACGTACCAACAAACATTGTTGCGGATTTTTCTGACCTCGGCCCTATTTCTATTTTTTGTGGAAGATATGTATCTTTTTATTAAATGATTTGATTTTTTGAAATAATTTTGTCTACTCATATTTTTCTGCTGAATATGGCTATCTTTCGGTTCCAATGAAAATTTTGTGGACTTTTATAAGCTTGGGCTATTTACATTTTCAAGAAACTATGGATATTTTTATTAAATGATATGAATTTTCTAGCATAATTTTGTCTTCTCTTATTTTTAACTTGAAGATGGCGGTCTCCTAGTTTAAACGGACATTTTTGCGAATTTTTCTGACTTCGAGGCTATTTTTTGTATTATTTGAAAGATATTGACCATTTTATTAAATGATCTGATTTTTTGGCCGAATTTTGTTTTCGTTTTTGTTAAATCTAGGGTTCTCTTGGTTCCAACGGATATTTTTGCGGATTTTTCTGAGCTGTGGGCTATTTTCTACATTATCTGGAAGATATCAACCGGTTGATTAAATGATATGATTTTTTGGGCGAATTTTGTTTTCTTTTTTCGTTAAATTTAGCGATCTCCCGGTTCCGACGAATATTTTTTCGGACTTTTCTGATCTCCATGATATTTTCTATATTTTATGAAAAATAAGAATCTTTATATTAAATGATATGATTTTTATTGCAAAATTTTGTCTTCTCTAATTTTTCAGTTGAACATTGCGATCTCTCGGTTCCAACAGACATATTTCAGATTTTCTGAGCTCAGTGCTCTTTTCTTTATTTTATGGAAGATATGGATCTTTTTATTAATTGATATGATTTTAATGGCTTAAGTTTGTCTTCTATTATTTTTTAAATTGATGAAGCGATCTCCCGGTGTTCCAACTTACATTTTTGCGGACTTTTTCGAGCTCAGTTGCCTAATTTTGTCTTCTCTTATTTTTACGTTGAAAATTCTGATCTCCCGCTTCCAACTGACATTTTGTTGATTTTTCTGAGCTCGGGGCTATTTTCTGCATTTTCTAGAAGATATGGATCTTTTTATTAAATGATATCATCTTTGGCCTAATTTTGTCTTCTCTTATTTTAAGTTGAAGATGGTGATCTCATTGTTCCAACTGACATTTAGCCGATTTTTCTGAGATCGGTGCTATTTTCTATATTTTCTGGAAGATATGTATCGTTTTATTAAATGAAATAATTTTTAGGTTTAAGTTTGTCTTCTCTTATTTTTTTTCGTTGAAGATAGCGATCTCTCGGTTCCAAATGACATTTTTGCATATTTTTATGAGATGCAGGCTATTTTCTACATTTTCTATAAGATAAGGATCTTTATATTAAATGATATGATTTTTATAGCATAATTTTGTCTTCTCTTATTTTTTTCAGAGTAACTGACGATCTCACGGTTCTAACGGACATTTTTTGTGGATTTTTGTGAGCTTGGTGCTATTTTCTAAATTTTATGGAAGATATGGGTCCATTTATTAAATGATATCATTTTTAGGTTCTAATTTTGTCTTCTCTTTTTTATTGAAAATGGCGATCTCTCGGTTCCAACTGACATATTTTTAGATTTTATGTGCTCGATGCTCTTTCTAAAATTTATGGAAGATATGAATCTTTTTATTAAATGATTTGATTTTTTATCGTCTCAGATTATCTTCTTTTATTTTTCAATTGAAGAGGGCGCCTCCCAGTTCAAACGAAAATTTTTGCTAATTCTTATGCGATTGGGGCTATTTTCTGCATTTTCTGGAAGATATGGATCGTTTGATATGATTTTTTGCCTAATTTTGGCTGCTTTTATTTTTCGTTAAGGATGTCGATCTCTTGGTTCCAAGGGACATTTTTCCCAGTTTTTTGAGCTACTTGATATTTTCTACATTTTCTGCAGGATATGGATCTTTATAAATGATATGATTTTCATAACATAATTTTGTCATCACTTATTTTTCATTTGAGGATGGCGATCTCCAGGTTCCAACGGACTTATTTGCGGATTTTCTGAGGTCAAGTATATTTTCTATATTTTCTGAAAGTTATGTATAATTTATTAAATGAAATGATTTTTTTCTTAATTTTGTTTTCTCTACTATTTTCGGTTGAAGAAGGCGATCTCCTGGTTCCAACGGACTTTTTTACGATTTTTTCTAAGCTCAGGGCTATTTTCTACATTTTCTGTATATAAGTATCTTGATATTAAATGATATGATTTTTGTAGCCTAATTTTATCTTCTCTTATTTTTCCGTTGAATATGACGATCTCCCAGTTCCAACAGATATTTTTTGCGGACTTCTCTGAGCTCCGGACTATTTGCTATATTTTCTGGAATATACAAATCTTTTTGTTAAATGATATGATTTTTTGGCCTAATTTTGTCTTTCCTTTTTTAGTTGAAGACGATGATCTACCGGTTCCAACAGACATTTTTGCAGATTTTTCTCAGCTCTGTGCTATTTTTACATTTTATGTAAGATATGGATCTTTAAATTAAATGATATGATTTTTGAATGCTAATTTTGTCTTCTCTTATTTTTCAGTTGTAGATGGTGATCATCGGTTCCATCGGATATTGTTGCAGATTTTTCTAAGTTCATGATTATTTTCTACATTTTCTAGAAGATATGGATGTTTTATTAAATGATATGATTTTTATAACCTAAGTTTCTCTTCTCTTATTTTTTGTTGAAGATGGCAATCTCCCAGTTCCACCGGATATTTTTGCTAATTTTTCTGAGCTCTGGGCTATTTCCTAAATTTTCTGAAAGATATTGATCTTTTTATTAAATGCTAGGATTTTTGGCCAAATTTTCTGTTCTCTTAATTTTTTTCAATTGAAGATGGCAATATCCTGGTTCTAATGGACATTTTTGCATTTTTTCCTGAGCTCGGAACTATTTTCTGCATTGTCTTGATGATTTTGATCTTTTGTATTGAACTATTTATTTTTATAGCCTAATTTTATATCCACTTATTTTACGGTTGAAGATGGTGACCTCCGGGCTCCAACGGACATTTATGCATATTTTTTTGAGATCGATTGTATTTTTACATTTTCTATTGGATATGGATATTATTATTAAATGATATGATTTTTATAGCCTAATTATGTCTCTTCATATTTTCAGTTGAAGATGGCCATCTCCTCGTATCAACGAGCATTGTTGCGGATTTTTCTGACCTCGGGCCTATTTCTACTTTTTATTGAAGATATGTATTCTTTCATTAAATTATATGATCTTTTGGCTTAATTTTGTCTACACTTATTTTTCTGTTGAATATGGCTATCTTTCGGTTCCAACGGAAATTCTTACGAATTTTTCTAAGCTTGGAGCTATTTTCCACATTTTCTAGAAAGTATGGATCTTTTTATTAAATGATATGAATTTTCTAGACTTATTTTTTCTTCTCTTATTTTTCACTTGAAGATGGCGATATCTCAGTTCCAAAAGACATTTTTGCGAATTTTTCTGACTTCGAGGCTATTTTCTGTATTTTCTGAAAGATATCAATCGTTTTATTAAATGATATGACTTTAGGCTTAATTTTATATTCTCATATATTTTTTCGTTGAAGATGGCGATAACCCGGTTCCAACGGATATTTTTGCACATTTTTCTTAGCTCTATGCTATTTTCTGTCTTATTCGGAAGGTATCGACCGTTTTATTAAATGATATGATTTTTGGCCGAATTTTGTTTTCTTTTTTTGTTAAATTTAGCGATATCCTGGTTCCAACGGATATTTTTGCTGATTTTTTTGAGCTCTCGGATATTTTCTATATTATCTGGAGATAACGACCTGTTTTAAAAATGATACGATTTGTGCTGAATTTTGTTTTCTTTTTTCTTAAATTAATCGATCTCCCTGTTCTGATAGATATTTTTTGCGGATTTTTCTGAGCTCGGGGATGTTTTCTACATTTTATGAAAAATAAGAATCTTTAGATTAAATGATATGATTTTTATTGCCAAATTTTGTCTTCTCTTATTTTTTTCAGTTGAACATTACGATCGCCCGGTTCCAACGGACAATTTTTTTGGATTTTCTTAGCTCGGTGCTATTTTCTTTATTTTGAAGGAAGATATGAATCTTTTTATTAAGTTGAAGATGCGATCTCCCGGTGTTCCAACTTATATTTTTGCGGATTTTTTAATGGAAGATAAGGATCTTTTTATTAAATGATATGATTTTTATAACCAAAGATTGTCTTCTCTTATTTTCCAATTGAACATGGCGATCTTTATATTAAATTTTATGATTTTTTGGCCTAATTTTGTCTTCTCTTATATTTTAGTTGAAGATGGCATTCTCTTGGTCCCAAAAGACAGTTTTGCTGATTTTTTTTCCAAGCTTTGGCCTATTTTCCACATTTTCTGGAAGATATGGATCATTTTATTAAATGATATGATTTTTTGGCCTAATTTTGTCTTCTCTTATTTTCCAATTGGAGTTGGTGATCTCCCAGTTCCAACGGACATTTTTGCGGATATTTCTAAGCTCCAGGCTTTTCCATATTTTCTGGAAGATATGGATCGTTTTATTAAATGATATCAGAGAAGACAAAATTTGGCCAAAAAATGTTTGTTGGAACTAGGAAATCACCATCTTCAACTGAAATTTAAGAGAAAACAAAATTCGAAAACATGAAATCCCCATCTTCATCTATAAAAATGTCCATTGTAGCCGGGATATCGCCATCTTCAAATGAAAAGATTTTTATATATCATTTTCTGAGCTTGGTGCTATTTTCTACATTTTATGACAAATATGGATATTTTTATTAAATGATATGATTTTTCTACCCTAAATTTGTCTTCTCTTATTTTCCAGTTGAAGATGACGATCTTCCGGTTCCAATGGAATTTTTATGGATTTTTCTGAGCTCCGGCCTATATTCCACATTTTCGGCAGATATGGATCGTTTTATTAAACGAAATGATATTGTGGCCTAATTTTGTCTCCTCATATTTTCCAGTTGAAGATTGCAATCTCCTGGTTCCAACGAACATTTTTACCGATTTTTCTGAGCTCGAGGCTATTTTCTACATTTTCTCGAAGATATGGATCTTTTTATTGCATTATATGATTTTTGTAGATGTTGTGATGGAGAAACAAGTTTGGAGAAGGTTGAGGCTAGGAAACCCATAGCCCCCTTTATATAGTATTCATATTGGTTACTCATGTGGGTGGAACCCAATAGGCCCAATGGGTCCTATTCATAACAATAGACTAATTTTTTATTCTCTTATTTTTAAGTTGAAGATGGCAATATCCTGGTTCCATTTGAAATTTTTGCCGATATTTACATTTTATGTAAGATGTATATATTTTTATTAAATGATATTATTTTTCTATCCTAATTTTGTCTTCTCTTATTTTTCAATTGAAGATGGTAATCTCCCGATTCCAACGGAAATTTTTACGAATTTTTCCGACCTCGATGCTATTTTCTGCATTTTCATTATCGATGTGGATATTTTTTTAAATGATATGATTTTATCTCCTACCTTTACATTCTATTATTTTTCATTTGAAGGGGCGGTCTCCCAGTTCCAACATACATTTTGGCGGATTTTTCTGTACTCAGGGCTATTTTCTGTATTTTCTGGAAGATATCGATTGCTTTATTAAATGTTATGATTTTTGACCTAATTTTGTCTTCTCTTAATTTTCTCATTGATGATGGCGATCTCCGGGAACCAACAGATATTTTTACTGATTTTTCTGATCTATGGCCTATTTTCTGTATTATCTGGAAGATATCGATCATTTTATTAAATGATAAAAATTTTGGCTAATTTTGTCTTCTCTTTTTTTCGTTGAATTTGGCAATCTCTCGGTTTGATGGATATTTTTATGGAGTTTTCTTAGCTCGTGGATATTTTCTACATTTTATGGAAAATAAGAAACTTTATATTAACTGATATGATTTTTATTGCCAAATTTGGTCTTCTCTTATTTTTCAGATTTTCTGAGCTCGTTGTTATTTTCTTCATTTTATGGAAGATATGGATCTTTTTATTAAAGGATATGATTTGGATAGCTTAAGTTTGTCTTCTATTATTTTTAAGTTGAAGGTGACGATCTTCCGGTTTCACGGACATTTTTGTAGATTTTTTTGAGCTCCGAGCTATTTTCTACATTTTATGGATGATATTGATGTTTTTATTAAATGATATGATTTTTATAACCTAAATTTGTTTTCTTTTATTTTCTTTGAAGATGGCGATCTTTATTGAATGATTTGATTTTTGGCCTAATTTTGTATTCTCTTATATTTTAGTTGAAGATGTCGTTCTCTCTGTTCCAAAGGAAATTTTTGCTGATTTTTCTGATATCTGGGCTATTTTCCACATTTTTGGAAGATATGGAACGTTTTATTAAATGAAATGATTTTTGGCCTAATTTTGTCTTCTCTTAATTTCCAGTTGAAGTTGGCAATCTCCTGATTCCAACATACATTTTTGCGGATATTTCTGAGCTACGAGATATTTTCCATATTTTCTGGAATATATTGATTGTTTTCTTAAATGATATCAGAGAAGACAAAATTAGGCCAAAAATGTCCGTTAGAACCATGAAATCGCCATCTTAAACTGAAATAAAAGGGTAGAGAAAAATTCGGAACTAGGAAATCGCCATCTTCATGTATAAAAATGTCTGTTGTAACCAGGATACTGTCATCTTCAACTAAAAAGATTTTTATATAAAATTTTCTGAGCTTGGTGATCTTTTATACATTTTATGAAAGATAGGGATCTTTTTGTAAATTGATATGATTTTTCTAGCCAAAATTTGTCATCTCTTATTTTCCAGTTGAAGATGTCGATCTTTTTATTAAATGATATGATTTTTTGACTAATTTTGTCTTCTCTTATGAATGAAGATAGAGATCATCCGGTTCCAAAGGACATTTTGCAGATTTTTCTGAGCTCCAGCGTTTCCACATTTTGGAAGATATGGATCGTTTTATTAAATGATATGATATTTTGGCCTAATTTTATCTTCTCGTATTTTCCAATTGAAGATTGCGCTCTTTCGGTTCCAACTAACATTTTTGCAGATTTTTTAAGCTCAAGATTATTTTCTACATTTTCTGGATGTTTTGGATCTTTTTATTACATTATATGATTTTGTAGTATAATTTTGTCTTCTCTTTTTAAGTTGAAGATGATGATATCCCGATTCCAACGGATATTTGGTCGATATTTCTGAGCTCGGGACTATTTTCTGCATTTTTTGTAAGATGTTGCTCTTTTTATTATAATTTTTCTGGCCTAATTTTCTATTCTCTAATTTTTCAATTGATGATGGCGATCTCCCAGTTTAAACAGAAATTTTTGCTGATTTCTCTAAGCTCGAGTCTATTTTCTACATTTTCTAAAAGATATGTATTTTTTATTAAATGATATGGATTTTGTCCAAATTTTGTTCTCTTCTTTTTTTTGGTTGAAGAAGGCGATCTCCCGAATCCAACTTACTTTTTTTCGAATTTTTCTAAGCTCGGGATATTTTCTGCATTTTATGTCAGATATGGATCTTTATATTAAATGATATGATTTTTATAGCCTAATTTTATCTTCTCTTATTTTTCAATTGAATAGGACGATCTCCCGGTTCCAACAGACATTTTGCAGACTTCTTTGAGCTCCGGACTATTTTCTACATTTTCTGGAAGATATGGATCTTTTTATTAAATGATATGATTTTTGGCCTAATTTTGGCTTTCTTTTTTTCAGTTGAAGATGACGATCTCCCGGTTCCAATGGACATTTTTTCGGATTTTTCTGAGCTCAACTATATTTAACATTTTCTGTAAGATATGGATCTTTATATTAAATGATATGAATTTAAATCCAAATTTTGTCTTCTCTTATTTTTCATTTGTTGATGGTGATCTCACGGTTCCATCGGATATTGTTGCAGATTTTTCTGAGCTCGGATTATTTTCTACATTTTTTTGGAAGATATGGATGTTTAATTACATGATAAGATTTTTATAACATAAGTCTCACTTCTCTTATTTTTTTAGTTGAAGATGGTGATCTCCCGGTTCAGACGAATATTTTTCCTGATTTTTCTGAGTTTGGAGCTATTTCCAAATTTTTCTAAAAGATATTGATCTTTTTATTACACTACAACAAAACTAGTCATTTACAACTTTCATGAGACAACGTTTCTATTTTGGTAGTTGTAATAAATATTTACCACAACTTTTTTTTTTCTGAAAGTTGTAAAAAATATCTATTACAACTTTTTTTTCGTGGCTAGTTGTAAAAAATGGTTATTACAACTTTTTTTCGTGAATAGTTGTAAATGTTAATTTTGATACTACAACTTTTTTTCTCTGAAAGTTGTAAAAAATGTTTATTACAACTTTTTCTCGTGGATAGTTGTAAAAAATGGTTATTATAACTTTTTTCGTGAATAGTTGTAAATGTTAATTTTGATACCACAACTTTTTTTCTCTGAAAGTTGTAAAAAAATGTTTATTACAACTTTTTTTCGTGGATAGTTGTAAAAAATGGTTATTACAACTTTTGTTCGTGAATAGTTGTAAATGTTAATTTTGATACCACAACTTTTTTTCTCAGAAAGTTGTAAAAAATGGTTATTGCCTTTTGGTGCCTTAATGAAACTTTCTCAATTACCAAAAAAAGTGTGTGCTGCTTTTGTTTGGTTCATTGGCTAAATTTGGTGGATTTTTGGATGGTGGTACATGTACAAGTTGTTCCCTTGGTTCCTCCTCATGTACATTTACGTACCGTACCCACTCCTAAAAAATTGACTTTTGTCAACGTTTTTATGCCGGCGTTTTAAAGAAACGTTGGTAAATGTCTATTACTGTTGATTAACCTTGAGACCTTGTTTGGTCGCGACAAGAGGAAATAAAGAGAAAGAAATCAAATGGAAAAATTGCATTCTTTTGTTTGTTTGTAAAGAAAAGCAAAGAGGAAAAAACAGTAGGGCGAAAGTGGAGGAAAAAAGCGATGAAAATTTTCCTTCCCTTTTATTTCTAAAAACCAGAGGAAACGTCGGAAAAAAGGTCAGGGTGTTCGCTCGCTCGCTCCCGATCCTCATCTGATCATCATCCTTCCGGTCCTTATAGATCTCCCTCCTTGCTTACTCAATCCTCCTCCGATCTTTGTAGCTCTCTCCTCGTCCCTTCTCACCGCCCCCAATCCAAACCTTAATTCCTCTCTCTTCTCCAAATCTCGCTCCAAATTCCCTCCCAGAACCCTAGAAGAAAACCACCTGAGCTTTGTGTAGCGTCCTACGCCCTTTAAAATTGGAATCTCGTCAATTTCTCCCTCTTTTTCTTCCCCGATGGGCTTCCATCTCGTCCTCACCCCTGCTCTCAGCTTTCGTCGGCGATGGCAGAATCCAGACATTCGTCTTCATCCGTCCGTAGCGGATCGTCTCATCTGAGAGGAGATTCTCGGCGTCGCCGACGGAGGGTTGGTCATCGGGAGTCTCACGGATAGCTGGTACCCGAATGGCGGCAGGGGACGAAATCTCGCTGGAAGAGGGCAAGCATCTGACCCCCCAAGGTTTGAGAATGAGCCGTGCATTTTGTTGTTTTGTAGTAAAAAGTTAATCTTTTTATTATATCTTCTGCTCCTTCCTTTCACTTCATCTATAATTTAAAATTTCAGTTTTGGTTATTTCACTTAAAATATTTTGTTTAATCATCTTATGTATTGGATTCATCAGCTCGCTTTATTTCTGGAGAAATTGCTTACATTCATACTGAAATATGTTTGAATGTCGGCATATGTGCAGCTTTTGGTCCAAATCTGATAATTTGCTTTGTTTTTAATTGAATTTCATAAACAATTTTGCTTTACTTATTGTAGTTGATTGGTAATTTTCCTGAGTGTATGTTATGCTTCTTGATTGTTTGTGTGATTTTGCACATGTACGCAGTTTGCTCTTTTGTTTAAGATTTAGGAATTACCCAATAAATTATATATATATTAATTGAAGGGTTTGCCAGATGCTAACTGTACGTAGCCTGGGACAGAGTTACGATTTTGTAATGACTGCCATATGCTACCGAATACAATTCGAAAGTGGAGGGGTGGGAGATCAATCTTGGCGATGCGAGGAGGTTCCAGTATTTTAGAGACTCTGGTTCTTATGGAGACTATTGGCGAGGGTTATGCTTGAAGATGAGCGTAAGTAGACAATCCGCATAGGGGAGACTGTCTCCTTCATTCTTCCGTACACGTGGATCAATTGCCGTAGTTATTGCTGCTATTTTTATTATTATTGGCTCAAGAACAACTTGACTAAGGCCTGGAGCACATAGACGAGCTCTTGTGTTTACACCTAACGAATCACAATATCTCATTAAACAAAGGCGTCGCAAACAGTAACAGATATTGCCTTACACTTTATGATTCTCCTTTGAACCGATAAATCTTGGAGTGATGCAAATCTAATGCAGCAACCAGAGCTGGCTTCTCTTATCTGATCCCCTCTTTGATTTGATTCCCATCCAAACCGCAACAAAATCTCCTTGAAGACTTGAGCATGATTTGAAGACTGTCTTATGTTAAGCAAAATCCAGTACCTGCTCACATTCTGTTTTCATGGGGAAAAAAGAAGAATCTGAATTGATCTGATCAGAGACTTTTGGGTATCTGACGTTCCGATGAAATTCACGTACCATTCTGCATACAAATGGTTGGTAGTACTAGATTTTTCTTAATCATATGCAACAAAAAATGTTTTGTATGAAATATTTCAACGGATCCAAACAAGTCTTCAGCATTTTGTTTATGCCGCTAGTCTACATAACATGACACAGATTCTGGGCTTGCCATGCAACTGGATTTTACATAATCTCGGCATAATTGAAGTATGAAATACTAATGTTTGAAGTCTGAAACTACTATATATTTTATTCATCGACTAATGAATATTTCTATGATATGGGATGGTCAAATTGCCAGTGATCAAACCGCTAATGTTTTCAGGTGGATGAATGGTTTTGGCTGACCGCAGTATCAACTTGGGTTAACGAGAGCATTGACAATGGAACTGTTCGTGCCAAACTCCTATCTGTGATCTCGTCCTCGTAGGTAATACATCTGTAATTTATTTATATCAGCATAAATAGTCATAGTTTTCTCCTTCTCATATAGCTCAACTTGCCCAATTGAGAGTGGTATTGATTTTGATCCTAATTGAATATGACTGATATTGAAATGAAAAGCATAGAATATTTATGGTTATGGACAGTGATTGAGTTTCATGCTTCCAACATCCAACCCTTTTTAATCGGCACATTGTGGATCATGTGAGCTATATCAAAATCAGAGGTTTGCAAACTGATAAAACCTGAAGAATAAATATTGTATGCAAAATCAGGATGGTCTTTACCATTTGTTCAAACTATCAGCAATTTGCTGGATAATTAGTCAAACCAAAAAGATATGGCTAACATGTGCAGAAAGGAAAATTTTGTTTCTTTCTCATCGGTGGGAGATTTTAAGTGCTTGAAGATCCAATGGTCATTCCTGCCACGTTCGTACTCAATACGTCAACATTTCTGAGCTCCACTCAAAGTTGATGGAGCATATGCTTTGTTTTCACGATGGCGTTATTGCTAACTCCACGTTACTCATGATGGATTTATGATGGGGTTTATCCCCTTTTTGCAGGAGATTATACAGCCTACTTTTTTCACTTTTTTCTTGTTGGTTATACATGGTGTTCTTGCTTTCTTTGCTGTGGTGGGTCTATCTAAGGTTTCTATTTGAATCTTCACCTATGCTTGTCATAAAATTAATACGTCAACTGTTCTTTTTCTATTTATTGATTCCAATTGATCTTATTTGTAAAACTTATGATCATTTTGATAGCTTAAACTTGGATCTTTCTTCAGATTTGTTTAGCTTGTGGTCTTCAAATTGAAAAAGTCAGCAAAGCCACAAACATTATATACATGAAGGTCTGTTTCTATGCTTGAAATGCTTGTAAAATCACAAATATTTGGGAATTCTTGCTGTAAAATTGATCGAAGTTCTCAATTTTATTATATAATCACAAATCACAATGTGTTACTTGTGACTCTATGAGATCACTGTTCTACATATATTAACTTTTCCTAAATATATCTATATCACAATGAAAGTACTACATGAGTCTTAAATGGTAATTGTGGATCACATATTCGACTTGGGGGACATATATTATCAATTTTCTGTAATGCATTGCAAAGAAATTCGTGATGTGTAGGAACTCTCACTTGCAAGGCTTTTGAATATTTTTCACCAAGCCATATGAGTCGGATGATGATGATCTTACTTCCTGAAGCTGGGTTTGGAATGTTTTTGTTTTGGAGCTTAGGTATGAAATATAGACAGCCTTAGCTTAATATTGATATTGTGCATGTAGTTATGTTTATTTTTGTTTTTGAATTGCAGTTGTTTTGCAAAATGCTCAATTCCCAGGCATCACAATTTAAGCATGTATCTGATGTTGCTCAGATACATGGAGTAGAATGCGGTGGTGTTTCACTTTCAAAGAAATTCAATTGACAGATAAATTTGATAAGTATTAGTAATTGTTGGATGTTCTTTCATGTGTTCTTCTATCTGATGGCAAAGATGTTAGAATATGGAGGTGGGAGAGACAGAAAGGTGTTACTATTTACGCATTCTATTCTTTTGGAGACTATTGACAGAGTGCAGTTTGTATGGCAGTAAAAATATGGTATTGTGATTTAGAATATGTAAGATGTCTTTGGTTCTGCTATTCCATACTGATTGTTTACCCTTTTTGTGCAAAACTTGGCAATATGATATAATAATAAAGGAATTTTCATAGGTTTAGTAATTAACTAATAGTTCATTCAATTATCTTATTCTCCGGCATTTTAGAGAATTTGTTTGTAAGAGTTTTCAAATATGAGTTTTTATTGATCATGATTATAAATCCCACTTAGACCTGATGATAGAAGTCCTATTCAAAGTGAATTGACTTTTGACATGTGCAAGAGCATTTAAAGGTTAAGATCTGATGATGGCTAGTATAGGCTGTTGTATTACCATGACCTTTTGAATAACAGGGCCATGTAGCATTAATTCTTGTTAAGTTGCTCTTGTCTGTTTGCCATAACAAGTTCGGTGAGTACATGTGAATTATGAACACTAGGAACCACAGAAGAAATAAATTAAATCTACTCCAACTTCTTGATTTCCACCACCTCCTATGACTTCAAGCTCTTGCAAATCTGTGTCTAATGTCATGTTATGCTATTTCAGGTGTGATTATAGACATTTGCAAGGATGTTCCGGTCTGGCCAGGGCGGTATCTACTGGACGGCGGATGGCATCGCCGCTACTTCGGACTGAGGACGGCAGAACTTCGGGTTATAGAATTTGAGTGCTGAAGCCAGAGGGAGCACGAGATATGGACTCGAGTGGTATCTCGGCTGTTGACCATAGTTAACAGCGACAACGGTCTCAGTAAGAGTCCCATTTTATTTTTGAACAATTATGTTGAACTTTTGGCAAGTTTAAGAACAGATATAGTATCACCTTGTAATGGAGGAAGTTAATGTTCACCTTGTATTGGAAGAAGTTAATTTTCAGGTGTAACTTTCTAGTTTATGAATAAAGGGTTAGACGTATTTGTCTATGTTATTATGTGTGTGTGTTCATCAAGATGTGTACAACTACTATAGGGAGATTTGTAACAGCTGCAACCGCGTATATTTTTTTAATTTTGTACCTTTTTTGCAACGTTTTATAACAGTTGTAATAAATGTTAGACAACGTTTTATAAACGTTGTAATAGAGTTTTAAGCAACTATATAAACCAGTTGTAATAGAAGTTTACACAACCTTTTATAAACGTTGTAATAGAAGTTTACACAACTTTTAAAGAAAGTTGTATTATTGTTTTACACAACCTTTTATAAACGTTGTAGTAAAAGTTTACACAACATTTACTAAAAGTTGTAATATCGCTTTACACAACTTTTTATAAACGTTGTAATAGAAGTTTACACAACTTTTAAAAAAAGTTGTAATATACATCTATTACAACGTTTGCTTACAATATGCAGAAAAAGTGGTCTAATGAGCCGACCCTATTACAACTTCGCATATTACAACGTTTGTTAAAAAGTTGTCTGACCCCTATTACAACTTTTTTTAGAAGTTGTCAATGACCATTTTTGTTGTAGTGTTAAATGATAGGATTTTTGGCCTAATTTTCTATTCTCTTATTTTTTTTAGTTGAAGATGTCGATCTCCCGGTTCCAAAGGACATTTTGCACATTTTTCTTGAGCTGGGGACTATTTTTTGCATTTTCTGGAAGATATGGATCTTTTGTATTGAAATTATTATTTTACAGCCTAATTTTGTCTCTCTTATTTTTTCAGTTAAAGATGGCAACCTCCCAGTTCCAAGAGACATTTTTACAGATTTTTCTGAGATCAAGTGTATTTTTACATTTTCTATAGAATATGAATCTTTTTATTAATTGATATTATTTTTATAGGCTAATTTTATCTTCGTTTATTTTCAACTGATGATGGTGATCTCCCGGTTCAAATGGAAATTTTTGCGGATTTTTTGGACTTGATGCTATTATCTACATTTTATTGTACAGATGGAATTTTTTTATTAAATGCTATGATATTTATAGCTTACCTTTTTATTCTCTTATTTTTCACTCAAAGATTCCGGTTTTCCAGTTCCAACGGAAATTTTTCGGATTTTTCTGACTACGGGGCTATTTTTTGTATTTTCTAGAATATAATGATCGTATTATTAAATGCAATGATTTTTTTGTCTAATTTTATCCTTTCTTAGATTTTCTTTGATGTTGGTGATCTCTCGGTTTCCAAAGATATTTTTAGAGGATTTTTCTTAGCTCTGGGCAATTTTCTATATTATTTGGAAGATATCAGTCGTTTTATTACATGATAGTAAATTTTGGCCTAATTTTGTCTTCTCTGTATTTCGTTAAATTTTTGCTCTCCCGTTTCCGACAGATATTTTTGCGTATTTCTCAGAGCTCGGGGATATTTTCTACATTTTATGGAAAATAAGAAACTTCTTATAAAATGATATGATTTTATTGCCTAATTTTGTCCTCTTTTTTCTGTTGAACAAACCGATCTACCGGTTCTAACGGAAATTTTTGCGGATTTTTGAGCTATGTGCTATTTTTTTATTTTTATAGAAGATTTGGAACTTTTTATTAAGTGATATGATTTTTATAGCTTAAGTTTATCTTCTATTATTTTTAAGTTGAAGATGGCGATCTCCAGGTTCCAACAGACAATTTTGATTTTTCTGAGCTCCTGGCTATTTTCTATATTATGTATCTTTTTATTAAATGATATGATTTTTATAACATAAGTTTCTCTTCTCTTATTTTATAGTTGAAGATAGTATCTTTATATTGAATGATTTGATTTTTTGGCCTAATTTTGTCTTCTCTTAGGGGCTGTTATTTTTTCCGAATGTAGGGGTGGAATCTCGTTTTTGTTACTATTCACGCACTATTGCTAAGAATCCTACTTCAAATTCCTGTGGACTGTTCTTTTGTGCTTAGAGTTTTTTGATTTTCTTGCCTACGTATCCTAGGTCAGTGGGATTCTCGGGGGGATTTTGCAATCCGAGAATTTTCTTCGGATTACAGTAGAATCCGATGCTCGGGCGGGCCCTTCTCTCTCCTGTGGACCAATCAAAGCAGCACAGCCTTTGTTTTTTAATTTTTTCGCTTTGATTTGCCATGCACGTGAAATCAAAACACACTACACGTGATTTATCCTGGGTCAGAGGGATTTTCGCTTTAATTAATTAATTTAGTTTTTACTTTTTAGTTTTTAATTAATTAATTAAATTTGGGTGGACCCCGCACCACTTTCCACCTCTAACATTCTTCAACCAAAAGACACACTACACGGAGTGGGACCCACCTCAACTTTCCAACTCCACAATCCAACCCCACTTTCCAACAAAAGAACACAATACACACCAATTTCTCTCTCATCAGATTCAACACTTCTCAACTTTCCCCATTATACTTTCCTACAAAAGAACAGGCCCTTATATTTCAGTTGAAGATGGCATTCTTTCAGTCCCAACTGATAATTTTTGCAGATTTTTTAGAGCAACGGGATATTTTCCCCAATTTCTGAAAGAATGGACGTTTTTATTAAATCATATGCTGTTTGTCCTAATTTTGTCTTCTCTTATTTTCCAATAGAAGTTGGCGATCTCCCGGTTCCAAACGACATTTTTGCTCTCAGCTGCGAGCTATTGTTCACATTTTCTAGAATATATGGATCATTTTATTAAATGACATCAAAGAAGACAAAATTAGGCCAAAAAATGTCCGTTGAAACCAGGAAATGGCCATCTTCAACTGAAATATACGAGAAGCCAAAATTCGTAACCGGGAAATCGCCATATTCAACTTAAAAGATATTTATATATCATTTTCTCAGATTGGTGCAATATTTTACATTTTATTAAAGATATGGATCTTTTCTTAATTGAAAATGATTTTTCTAGCCTAAATTTTGTCTTCTCTTATTTTTCTGAAGAAGATGTCTATCTTATTATTAAATGAAATGATTTTTTAGCCTAATTTTATTTTATCTTATATTCCAGTTGAAGATGGAGATCACCTGGTTCTAACAAACATTTTTATGGATTTTTCTGAGTTTCGGCCTATTTTCCACATTTTTGAAAGATATGGATTATTTTATTAAATGATATGATATTTTGGCCTAATTTTATCTTCTCTTATTTTCCAGTTGAAAATGGCGATCTACATGTTCCAACGGATAGAATTGCGGATTTTTCTGAGTTTGGGGCTATTTCTATATTTCAGGAAGATATATTTCTTTTTATTAAACGATATGTTTTTGGCCCAATTTTTTCTTCTCATATTTTTCAATTGAATATGTCGATTTCACGGTTCCAACGGACATTTTGGCGGATTTTTCTGAGCTCGATGCAATTTTCCACATTTTATGGAAGATTTGGATCTATGTATTAAATGATATGAATATTTGGCCTAATGTTGTCTTTAATTAGTTTTCAGTTGATAGCGATGTCCCAGTTCCAACGGACATTTTTGTGGATTTTCTGAGCTTTGGGCAATTTTTTTTAAATTTTCTAGAAGATATGGATCGTTTTATTAAATGATATGCTTTTTTGGCCTAATTTTGTCTTCTCTTAATTTTAAGACTCCCGGTTCCAACGGATATTTTTGCAGATTTTTCTGAGTTCGGTGCTATTTTTTACATTTTCTGGAATACTTGTATCTTTATATTATATGATATGATTTTCATACCCTAATTTTGTCTTCTCTTATTTTCAATTGAAGATGGCAATATTCTTGTTCCAACGGATATTTTTGCGGATTTTTCTGAGCTCGAGCTTATTTTATCCATTTTTCTAGACAATATGGAGATTTTTATTAAATGATATGATTTGTATAACCTAAGTTTCGCTTATCTTATTTTTCAGTTAAAGATGATGATCTCCTGGCTCCATCGAACATTTTTGCAGATTTTTCTGAGCTCCGGCTTATTTTCTACATTATCTAAAAGATATGAATACTTGTATTAAATGATATGTTATTTTGTCCTAATTTTGTTTTCTCTTATTTTTAAGTCAAAAATTCCGATCTCCCGAGTCCAACATACATTTTGTCGATTTTTCTGAGCTCGAGGCTATTTTTTGCCTTTTCTGGATGATATGGATCTTTTTATTAAATGATATCATCGTTGGCCTAATTTTATCTTCTCTTATTTTAAAGTTAAAAATGGCGATCTCACTATTCCAACTGACATTTTGCAGATTTTTCTGAGATCAGTGCTATTTTTTGCTTTTTCTAGAAGATATGGATCGTTTTATTAAATGATACAATTGTCCGTTGCTACCGAGAAACCGCCATCTTCATCTGAAATATAAGAGAAGACAAAATTTGGAACCGGGAAATCGCCATCTTCATCTATAAAAATATCTGTTGCAACCGAGATATCGCCATCTTTAACTTAAAAGTTTTTTATGTATCATTTTCTGAGATTGGTGCTATTTTCAACATTTTATAAAATATATAGATCTTTTTATTGACTGATATGATTTTTCTAGAATAAATTTGTCTTCTCTTATTTTTCTTTTGAAGATGTCGCTCTTTTTATTAAATGATATGAATTTTTGGCCTAACTTTTTCTTGATAAAAATGTGCACTTAGTTTGCGTGTTTTTTTGTTTTGCTTCGCTTCTGTGGAATGCTTCAAATTTCCTCTCCGGGGTTGACTAGATTTATGGCAATAAAGTTAAGCTAGTCTACTACTCTCCAGTGTTGACTAGATTTTTGGCAATAAAGTTAAGCTACCAATGGTCTACTACGGAGTTGGCCTCACTCTATGCTTTGTAAATTTCTAGAGGAATCCCCATGATATAACTAGCATAATACCTCGAAACGCATACCTGCTCATTAGTTAGCATACACCATACCTGTTAATTTTAGTTGTATCTGATTTATCAATATGCCTATTTTCAATATGCATCATTGATACTGAATATGGAAATTGCACATATACAATTTTTGTTTCAGGAATTGCGTACAGAAGGTGGAGAACAGGGTGGAGGCCTGAAGGGTGGAGATCTATATCGAGTGAGAGTTTACGTGTTTTTGAGATTGGGGGAGTGAAGGTGATGTGTTATGTGGAAAAATTTTTAGAAACTTAGTGTTATGTGATTAATGTTATGTGTGTGGAAACTTTTTAGAAACTTGGTGTTATTTGATTAATGTTATATGTTTGGAAACTTTTTCTTGGATTGTGATGATGATGATGTTATTTGGGAATTTTGATTCATAAAGATGTTTCTTGGTTTCATAAATTTTGATTGAACAGTGAATGTTTAAGATTTTTTTATTTTTAAAAAAATCGAAAAACATATTAACCACAAAAATTTTGTGGCTAATACTTATTAGCTACGATATTTCCATATGAATTATCCGTGACTAATTCCAAATAGCCACGGGTATTCCCTGGCTAATACAATAGTGGCCACCGATATTTCGTGGTTAATACGTATTAGCCACAGTCATAAATTCTGTGGTAAGATTATTTTAGCCACGTATGGCGGTGGCAAATTATTTTTTTCGCAACGGATTTTCTGTGGCTAATAGTGATATGCCAAGGAAATCGTTTCTGTGGCGGACGTATAATAGCCACAGTTCTTCCATGGCAAAAAGTTTTTTAGCCACGGTTGTCCGTGGCTAATTCTCATTAGCCACGGAAAACTAATCACGGAATTACATATAATAGCCACAGTTCTTCCGTGGTAAACAATTTTTATCAGACACAGATTGTCGTGGCTAATTAGCATTAGCCACGGACTAATAGCCACGGAATTCTGTGGCTATTAGTCCGTGGCTAATGCTAATTAGACAAAGAAATTCTTCCATTAGCGACGGAAATTTTCTCTTTTATGACACCATTTTTTGCCACGGACTATTAGCCACGGAATTTCTGAAAATCCGTGGCTAATGTGTTTTAGCCACGGAATTCGTAGTATTAGCCACGGATTTGTCTGTGGCTAATGCTTAGTTTCCAGTAGTGTAAATGATAAGATTTTGATAGCTTATCTTTTATTATTATTTTAGTTTAAGATGCGATCTCCTGGTGTTCCAACTTACATTTTTCCGAATTTCTCCGAGCTACTGGTTACTTTCTACATTTTATGGAAGATATGGATCTTTTTATTAAATGATATGATTTTTATAACCAACGTTTGTCTTCTCTTATTTTCCAATTGAAGATGGCGATCTTTATATTGAATGAACTGATTTTTTGGCCTAATTTTGTCTTCTCTTATATTTTTATTGAAGATGACATTCTCTCGATCCCAAAGGAAATTTTTGCGGATTTTTTGAGCTCTGGACTATTTTCCACATTTTCTCGAAGATGTGGAACGTTTTATTAAATGATATGATTTTTTGGCCCAATTTTGTCTTCTCTTAATTTCCAGTTGAAGTTAGCGATCTCCCGGTTCCAATGGACATTTTTACGGATATTTCTGAGCTTTGGATATTTTCCCTATTTTCTGGAATATATAGATTGTTTTATTAAATGACATCAGAGAAGACAAAATTTGGCCAAAAAATGTCCGTTGGGATTGGGAAATCGCCATCTTCAACTGAAATATATGAGAAGACAAAATTCGGAACCAAGAAATCACCATCTTCATCTATAAAAATGTCCGTTGTAACCAGGATATCACCATCTTCAATTGAAAAGATTTTTATTTATCATTTTCTGAGCTTAGTGCTCTTTTTTACATTTTATAAAACATATGGATCTTTTAATTAAATGATATGATTTTTGGCCTAATTTTATCTTCTCTTATATTCCAGTTGAACATGGCGATCATCCGGTTCCAACGGGAAATTTTGCGGATTTTTCTGAGCTCGGGATTTCTATATTTTCTGGAAGATATAGATATTTTATTATATTATATGATTTTTGTAGCCTATTCTCTTATTTTTAAGTTGAAGATGGCGATATCCCGATTCCAACAGACATTTTGGCTGATATTTCTGAGCTCGGTCCTATTTTATACATTTTCTGTAAGATATGTATCTTTTTATTAAATGATATAATTTTTCTAGCCTAATATTGTCGTCTCTTATTTTCAATTGATGATGGCGATCTCCCGGTTCAAACGAAATTTTTTGCATATTTTTCTGAATGCAAGGCTATTTTCTATGTTTCATTGTAGATATTAATCTTTGTTATTAAATGATATGATTTTTATAGCCTACATTTGTCTTCTCTTATTTTTTTACGTGAAGATGTCGATTTCCTGGTTCCAATGGACATTTTTGTGGATTTTTCTGAACTTGAGGCTATTTTCTGTATTTTCTGGAAGATATTGATCGTTTTATTAAATGTTATGATTGTTTGGCCTAATTTTATCTTCTCTTATTTTTTGATTGATGATGGCGATCTATTGAAACCAGCGAATAATTTTACAGATTTTTCTGTGATATGGGCTATTTTATGTATCTGGAAGATATCGATCGTTTTATTAAATGAAATGATTTTTGGCCTAATTTTGTATTCTCATTTTTTTCCTTAAATTTGACGATCTCTAGGTTCTGACGGATATTTTTGCGGATTTTTCTGAGCCCGGGGATATTTTCTACATTTTATGGAAAATAAGAATCTTTTATATTAAATGATATGATTTCTTTTGACTAATTTTGTCTTTTTTATTTATCAGTTGAACATAGTTATCTCTCGGTTCTAACTGACATTTTTGCGGATTTTCTGAGCTTTGTACTATTTTATTTATTTTATGGAAGATATGGATGTTTTTATTAAATGATATGCTTTTTTATAGCTTAAGTTTGTCTTCTATTATTTTTAGTTGAAAATGGCGATTTCTCGGTTCCAACAGTCAATTTTGCGGATTTTTCTGAGATCTGAGCTATTTCTACATTTTATGGAAGATATGAATATTTTTATTAAATGATATGATTCTTATAATCTAAGTTTGTTTTCTCTTATTTTCCAGTTGAAGATGGCGATCTATATATTGAATGATATGAATTTTTTGGGCTAATTTTGTCTTCTCTTATATTTAAGATGGCATTCTCTCGGTCCCAACAGATATTTTTGCGGATTTTTCTAAGCTCTAGGCTAATTTCCATATTTTCTGAAAGATATTGATCATTTTATTAAATGATATGATTTTTGGCCTAATTTTGTCTTCTTTTATTTTTCCTGTAGAATTTCGCGATCTCCCGGTTCCAACGGACATTTTTGCGGATATTTCTGAGCTCCGGGCTATTTTTCACATTTTCTGAAACAAATGGAGCGTTTTATTAAATGATATCAAAGAAGACAAAATTAGGCCAAGAAATGTCCGTTGGAACCGAAAAATCGACATCTTCAACTAAAATATAAGAGAAGACAAAATTTGGAACCGGGAAATCGCAATCTTCATCTATAATGTCTGTTGTTATTGGGATATCGCCATCTTCAACTGAAAAGATTGTTATATATTATTTTTTGAGATTAGTCTTGTATTCTACATGTTATAAAAGATATGGATCTTTTTATTAATTGATATGATTTTTCTAGCCTAAATTTGTCTTTTCTTATTTTCCTGTTGAAGAAGGTGATCTTTTATTAAATGATATAATTTTTTGGCCTAATTTTGCCTTATCTTACATTCCAGTTGTAGAGGGCGATCGCCCGGTTCCAACGGACTTTTTTGCGGATTTTTTTGAGCTCCGGCCTATTTTCCACATTTTTGGAAGATTTGGTTGTTTTATTAAATGAAATGATATTTTTGCCTAATTTTGTCTTCTCTTATTTTCCAATTGAAGATAGCGATCTCCAAGTTCCAACGGACATTTTTGAGGTTTTTTCTGAGTTTGGGGCTCTTCATATTCTGGAATATATGTTTATTTTTATTAAACAATATGATTTTTCGGCCTAATTTTGTCTTATCATATTTTCAGTTGAATATGTCGATTTTCCAATTTCAACAGACATTTTTGCTGATTTTTCTGATCTCGGAGAAATTTTTCTACATTTTTGGATGATATGGATCTTTTTATTAAATGATATGGTTTTTGCCCTAATTTTGTCTTTTCTTAGCTTTCAGTTGATGGCGATCTCCCGGTTCCTACAGATATTTTTGCGGATTTTCTGAGCTCCGGGCTATTTTTAAAATTTTCTGGAAGATATGGATCGTTTCTTTTTAGCCTAATTTTGTCTTCTCATATTCTTATGTTGGAGAGTGCAATCTCCCGGTTCAAACGGATATTTTTGCAGATTTTTCTTAGTTTGGTGTTATTTTCTACATTTTCTAGAAGACAAGTATCTTTTTATTACATGATATGATTTTCATACCCTAATTTTGTCTTCTCTTATTTGTTTTCTATTGAAGATGGCGATCTCCCTGTTCCGACAGATATTTTTGCTGATTTTTTAAGTTCAAGGCTATTTTCTATATTTTTTGAACGATATGGAGATTTTTATTAAATGATATGATTTTTATAACCTATGTTTCGCTTAGCTTATTTTTCAGTTGAATTTGACGATCTCCCGGTTCCATCAGACATTTTTTCAGATTTTTCTGAGCTACGACCTATTTTCAAAATTATATGGAAGATATGAATAGTTTTATTAAATGATATGATTTTTGGCCTAATTTTATTTTCTCTTATTTTTTGCGTTGAAAATTCCGTTCTCTCGGTTCCAACTGACATTTTACCGATTTTTCTAAGATCATGGCTATTTTTTGCATTTTCTAGCAGATAAGGATCTTTTTATTAAATGATATTATCTTTGGCCTAATTTTGTCTTCTCTTATTTTTAAGTTGAAGATGACGATCTCACTGTTCCAACTTAATTTTGCCGATTTTTCTCAGTTCGGGGCTATTTTCTGTATTTTTAGGAAGATATGGATCGTTTATTTAATGATACATTTTTTCGTTTAATTTTGTCTTCTCTTATTTTTTTCAGCGATCTTTCGGTTCCAACTGCAGGTTTGCAGATTTTTATAAGCTCCTGGTTATTTTCTATATTTTCTGTAAGATATGGATTTTTATATTAAATAATATGATTTTATAGCATAATTTTGTCTTCTCTTATTTTTTCAGTTGAACATGGCGATCTCCTGGTTCCAACGGACACTTTTTCAGATTTTTTGAGCTTGGTGCTATTTTCTATATTTTATGAAAGATTCGTGTCTATATATTATATGAAATGAATTTTTGTTCTTATTTTGTCTTCTCTTATTTTTTATTGAAGATGTCAATCATTCAGTTCCAACGAACATTTTTTGGATTTTTCTGTGCTCGGGGCTATTTTCTAAATTTTATGAAAGATATGGATCTTTTTATTAAATGAAACGATTTTTATCGTCTAATTTTGTCGTCTCTTATTTTTCAGTTGAAGATGGCATCTCCCGGTTCAAATTGCAAATTTTTATGAGCTTGGGGCTATTTTATGCATTTTCTAGAAGATATGGATTGTTTGATATGAATTTTTGGCCTACATTTGTCTTCTCTTATTTTTTTTCTTTGAAGATGGCGACCTCTTGGTTCCAACAGACATTTTTGCGGATTTTTTAAGAAACAGGCTGTTTTCTACATTTTCTGTAATTTATTTATCATTATAAATGATATAATATTTATAGCCTAATTTTGTCATCACTTATTTTTCATTTAAGGGTGGTGATCACATGGTTCCAACAGACTTATTTGAGGATATTTCTGCGCTCGAGTCTAATTTCGATATTTTCAGAAAGTTTTATATTTTTATTAAATGATATGATTTTTGGGCCTAATTTTGTCTTCTCTTCTTTTTTCGGTTGAAGAAGGCGATCTCCCGGTTCCAACGGACATTTTGCAGACTTTTTAAGCTCGGGCCTATTTTCTACATTTTCTGTAAAATATGGATCTTTATATTAAATGATATGATTTTTATAGCCGAATTTTATCTTCTCTTATTTTTCAGTTGAATATGACGATCTCCCGGTTCCAACAGACATTTTGCGGATTTCTCCGAGCTCCGAAATATTTTCTATATTTTCTAGAAAATATGGATGTTTTTATTAAATGATACGATTTTTTGACACAATTTTGCATTTCCCTTTTTTAAGTTGAAGACGACGATCTCTCGGTTCCAATGGACATTTTTGCATATTTTTTGAGCCAGACAGTAAATTTTACATTTTCTGTAAGATATGGATCTTTATATTTATGATATGATTTTTAAATCCTAATTTTGTCTTCTCTTAATTTTAAGTTGTAGATGGCGATCTCTCGGTTCCATCGGATATTGTTGCAGATTTTTCTGAGCTCGGGATTATTGTCTACATTTTTTGGAAGATATGGATGTCTTATTAACTGATGTTTTTTATAACCTAAGTTTCCCTTCTCTTAGTTTTCAGCTGAAGATGGCGATCTCCCTATTCCAACGGATATTTTTGGTGATTTTTATGAGCTCAGAGCTATTTCCTAAATTTTCTGAAAGATATTGATCTTTTTATTAAATGATATCATTTTGGCCTAATTTTCTTTCTCTTATTTTTAACCGAAGATGGCGATCTCCCGGTTCCAACAGACATTTTTGCGTATTTTTCCTGGGCTCATGACTATTTTCTGCATTTTCTAGAAGATTTGGATCTTTTGTATTGAAATATATTATTTTTTTATAGCTTAATTTTGTTTTCTCTTATTTTTCAGTTGAAACCGGTGATCTCCCTGTAAGAATGGTCATTTTGCGGATTTTTCTGACCTTAGGACTATTTCTACTTTTTGTGGAAGATATGTATCTTTTTATTAAATATGGCGATCTTTTGGTTGAAGATCCATATTTTTGGCTTAATTTTGTCTTAATTTTGTCTGAGAAAGATCCATATTTTTTCAGAAAGATCCCTGTAATTCGGTTGAATATCCCTGTAATTTTGTCTTAATTTTGGCTTAATTCGGTTGAATATCCCTGTAACAATATCCAAATTTTTTGGCTCAGAAAGATCCCTGTAACAATATCTTGTTTTTCAGTTGAATATGGAGATCTTTCGGTTCCACCGGACATTTTTGCAGATTTTTCCGAGCTTGGGGCTATTTTCTACATTTTCTAGAAAATATGGATCTTTTTATTAAATGATATTATTTTTCTAGCCAAATTTTGTCTTCTATTATTTTTCACTTGAAAATGGCGGTCTTCCAGTTCCAACGGACATTTTTACGAGTATTTCTGACCTCGGGGCTATTTTCTGTATTTTCTGAAACATATCGGTCGTTTTATTAAATGCTATGATTTTTCCCAAAATTTATCTTCTCATATGATTTTTTTGTTGATGATGGCGATCTCCCGGTTCCAACGGATATTTTCGCAGATTTTTTGAGCTCTGGGCTATTTACTATATTATCTAGAAGATATCGAACGTTTTATTAAATGATATGATTTTTTGGTCGAATTTTGTTTTCTCTTTTATTGTTAAATTTAGCAGTCTCTCGATTCCAAAAGATATATTTACAGATATTTCTAAGCTCTCGGCTATTTTCCATAATATCTGGAAGATATCGACCGTTTTATTAAAGATATGATTTTTGGCCGAATTTTGTTTTCTTTTTTATTAAATTTAGCGATCTCCCGGTTCCGACAGATATTTTGCAGATTTTTCTGAGCTCGGGGATATTTTCTACATTTAATGGAAAATAAGAATCTTTATATTAAATGAAAAGATTTTTATTGCCAAATTTTGTCTTCTTTTATTTTTCAGTTGAACATAGTGATCTCCGAGTTCTAACGGAATTTGTTTCAGATTTTTTGAGCTCGGTGCTATTTTCTTTATTTTAAGGAAGATATGGATCTTTTTATTGAATGATATTATTTTTATAGCCTAAGTTTGTCTTCTATTATTTTTAAGTTGAAGATGCGTTCTCCCAGTGTTCCAACATACATTTTTGAGGATTTTCCTTAGCTTGGGGCTGTTTTATTCTATGGAAGATATGGATCATTTTATTAAATTATAGGTTTTTATAACCAAAGTTTGTCGTCTTCTCTTATTTTCCAATTGAAGATGGTGATCTTTATATTGAATGATATGATTTTTTGGACTAATTTTGACTTCTCTTATATTTTAGTTGAAGATGACATTCTCTCGGTCCCAAATGACATTTTTGCAGATTTTTCTGAGCTTCGGGCTATTTTCCACATTTTTTTGAAAGATATGGACCGTTTTATTAATCGATATGATTTTTGGCCTAATTTTGTTCTCTTATTTTCTAATTGAAGGTTGCGATCTCCCGGTTCCAACAGACATTTTTGCAGATATTTCTGAGCTCTGGGCTTTTTCCACATTTTCTGGAAGATATGGATCGTTTTATTAAATGATATCGGAGAAGACAAAATTTGGCCAAAAAATGTTTATTGGAACCGGAAAATCGCCATCTTCAACTCAAATATAAGAGAAGACAAAATTCGAAAATAGGAAATCACCATCTTCATCTATAAAAATGTACATTGTAACAGTGATATCGCCATCTTCAACTGAAAAGATTTTTATTAATGATTTTATAAGCTTAGTGATTTTGCTACATTTTATGAAATATTTGGATCTTTTTATTAAATGACATGATTTTTCTAGCCTAAATTTTTCTTCTCATATTTTCTAGTTGAAGATGTCGATCTCCCGATTCCAATGGAAATTTTTACGGATTTTTCTGAGCTCTGGCCTATTTTCGACATTTTATGGAAGACATAGAATGTTTTATTAAATAAAATGATATTTTTGCATAATTTTGTCATCTCTTAATTTCCGGTTGAATCTGGCGATCTCCCGGTTCGAATGGACATTTCTTCGGATTTTTCTGAGCTCGTGGCTATTTTCTACATTTTCTCGAAGATACGCATCTTCGTATTCCATTATATGATTTTTGTAGGCTAATTTTGTCTTCTCTTATTTTTCAGTTGAAGATGGCAATATCCCGGTTACACCGGACATTTTTTGCAGATATTTCTTAGCTCGGGACTAGTTTCTACATTTTTTTTGTAAGATATAGATCTTTTTATTAAATGATATGATTTTTAATCCTAATTCTCTTCTCTTATTTTTCAATTAAAGATGGCGATCTCCTGATTCCAAAGGAAATTTTTATGGATTTTTCAGAACTCACTGCTATTTTCTATTCTTTATTTTCGATCTTTTTATTAATTGATATGAATTGATATGAATTTTATAGCATATGTTTATATTCTCTTATTTTTAACTGGCAGTCTCCCAGTTCCAACGGACATTTTTACGGATTTTTCTGAACTCGGTGCAATTTTTTTGTATTTTCTGGCAGATATCGATCGTTTTATTTAATGTTATGCTTTTTGGCCTAATTATTTCTTCTCTTATTTTTTTCGTTGATGATGGCGATCTCCTGGAACTAAAAGATATTTTTTGCAGATTATTTTGTGCTATGGCCTATTTTCGGTGTTATCTGGAAGATATCAATCGTTTTATTATATGAAATGTTTTTTGGCCCAATTTTGTCTTCTCTTTTTTCGTTAAATTTGGTGATCTCTCGGTTCTAACAGATATTTTTGTGGATTTTTCTAAGCTCGGAGATATTTTCTACATTTTATGGAAAACAAGAATCTTTATATTAAATGATGTAATTTTTATTGCCAAATTTTGTCTTCTCTTATTTTTTAGTTGAACATGGCGATATCATAGTTCCGATGGACATTTTTGTGGATTTTTCTGAGCTCCAGGCTATTTCCTACATTTTATGGAAGATATGGATCATTTTATTAAATGATATGATTTTTTATAACCTAAATTTGTTTTCTCTTATTTTCTAGTTGAAGATGGTGATCCTTTATTGAATGATATGATTACTTGGCCTAATTTTGTCTTCTCTTATATTTCAGTTGAAGATGGCTTTCTCTCGGTCCCAAAGGAAATTTTTGCGGATTTTTTTGAGCTCCGTGCTATTTTTCACATTTTTTGGAAGATGTGGAACGTTTATTAATGATATAATTTAGCCTAATTTTAACCTAATTTTGCCTTCTGTTAATTTCCAGTTGAAGTTGGCAATCTCCCGGATCCAAGGGACATTTTTGGATATTTCTGAGCTCCCGAATATTTTCCATATTTTCTGGAATATATGGATCGTTTTATTAAATGCTATCAGAGAAGACAAAATTAGGCCAATAAATGTCCGATGGAACTAGTAAATCGTCATCTTCAACTTAAATATAAGAGAAGACAAAATTCGGAACTGGGAAATCGCCATCTTCATCTATAAAAATGTCTGTTGTAACCGGGATATCGCCATCTTCAACTGAAAAGATTTTTATATATCATTTTCTGTGCTTGGTGCTCTTTTATACATTTTATGAAAGATATGGATATTTATATTAATTGATATGATTTTCCAAGCCGAAATTTGTCTTCTCTTATTTTCCAGTTGACGATGGAAATTTTCCACATTTTTGGAAGATATGGATCGTTTTATTAAAGATATGGTATTTTGGCATAATTTTGTCTCATCTTAATTTTTTAGTTGAAGATTGCGATCTCCCGGTTCCAACAGACATTTTTGCGGATTTTTCTGAGCTCCGGCCTATTTTCCACATTTTTGGAAGATAATGATCATTTTATTAAATGCTATAATTTTTTGTTTATTTTGTCCTCTTAGATTTTTTCGTTGATGATGGCGATCACCCGGTGCCCACAGATATTTTGAGGATTTTTCTGAACACGTAGCGATTTTCTGTATTATTTGGAAGATATTGGTCGTTTTATTAAAAGATATGATATTTTGGCCTAATTTTGTCTTCTCTATTTTCGTTATACTTTTGCGCTCTCTCGGTTCCGACGGATTTTTTTGCAGATTTTTCTGTGCTCGATGATATTTTCTACATTTTATGAAAAATAAGAATATTTATATTAAATGATTTGATTTTACTGCCAAATTTTTTCTTCTCTTATTTTTAGTTGAATATAGCGATCTCCCGATTCTAATGGACATTTTTACGGATTTTTTTAGCAATGTGCTGTTTTCTTTATTTTATGGAAGATATAGACCTTTTTATTAAATTATATGATTTTTATATCTTAAGTCTGTCTTCTATTATTTTTTAGTTGAAGATGAAGATCTCCGATTCTAACGGACTTTTTTTGCAGATTTTTCAGAGCTCATGGTTGTTTCCTACATTTTATGGAAGATATGGATCATTTTATTAAATGATATGATTTTTTATAACCTAAATTTGTTTTCTCTTATTTTCTAGTTGAAGATGGCGATCCTTTATTGAATGATATGATTACTTGGCCTAATTTTGTCTTCTCTTATATTTCAGTTGAAGATGGCTTTCTCTCGGTCCCAAAGGAAATTTTTGCGGATTTTTCTGAGCTCCGTGCTTTTTTTCACATTTTTTGGAAGATGTGGAACGTTTATTAATGATATAATTTAGCCTAATTTTAGCCTAATTTTGCCTTCTGTTAATTTCTAGTTGAAGTTGGCAATCTCCCAGATCCAAGGGACATTTTTGGATATTTCTGAGCTCCCGAATATTTTCCATATTTTTTGGAATATATGGATCGTTTTATTAAATGCTATCAGAGAAGACAAAATTGGGCCAATAAATGTCCGATGGAACTAGTAAATCGTCATCTTCAACTTAAATATAAGAGAAGACAAAATTCGGAACTGGGAAATCGCCATCTTCATCTATAAAAATGTCTGTTGTAACCGGGATATCGCCATCTTCAACTGAAAAGATTTTTATATATCATTTTCTGCGCTTGGTGCTCTTTTATACATTTTATGAAAGATATGGATATTTATATTAATTGATATGATTTTCCAAGCCGAAATTTGTCTTCTCTTATTTTCCAGTTGACGATGGCAATTTTCCACATTTTTGGAAGATATGGATTGTTTTATTAAAGATATGGTATTTTGGCATAATTTTGTCTCATCTTATTTTTTTTAGTTGAAGATTGCGATCTCTCGGTTCCAACAGACATTTTTGCGGATTTTTCTGAGCTCCGGCCTATTTTCCACATTTTTGGAAGATAATGATCGTTTTATTAAATGCTATAATTTTTTGTTTATTTTGTCCTCTTAGATTTTTTCGTTGATGATGGCGATCGCCCGGTTCCCACAGATATTTTGAGGATTTTTCTGAACACGTAGCGATTTTCTGTATTATCTGGAAGATATTGGTCGTTTTATTAAAAGATATGATATTTTGGCCTAATTTTGTCTTCTCTATTTTCGTTATACTTTTGCGCTCTCTCGGTTCTGACGGATTTTTTTGCAGATTTTTCTGTGCTCGATGATATTTTCTACATTTTATGAAAAATAAGAATCTTTATATTAAATGATTTGATTTTACTGCCAAATTTTTCACTATTACAAAAAGGACCTTTAATAGCACACCTTTAATAGCGCTTGCCAATTATAAGCGCTATTAATTAGAGGCACATATATTAGACAACGCTTCTTTTTGCAAGCGCTGTTAAAGATCGGAGAATAGACATCGCTTCTTTCTGCAAGCGCTGTTAAAGGTCCGACAATAGACAGCGCTTATTTATGCAAGCGCTGTGTATTAGAGATACAGATAATACACAGCGCTTGTAGAAAGAAGCGCTGTTAAATGTCAGACAATAGACAGCGCTTATTTCTACAAGCGCTGTTAAAGGTCCAAATAGACATCGCTTCTTTAAAACAAGCGCTATTAAAAGTCCCAATAGACAGCGCTTATTTAATACAAGCGCTGTTAAAGGCCACCCTTTAGCAGTGCTTACACAAACAAGCGCTGTTAAAGGGGGGGACTTTAACAGCGCTTGCATAAACAAGCGCTGTTAAAGGCCCCCCCTTTAACAGCGCTTGCATAAACAAGCGCTGTTAAAGGCCCCCCCTTTAACAGCGCTTGTTTGTGTAAGCGCTGCTAAAGGGTGGTCTTTAACAGCGCTTGTATTAAACAAGCGCAGTTAAAGGTATTATACATTCACGGGTTCGCAATATCGATCGCTCCGAAGCCCGACTCATGTAATCGCTTTAACAGCGCTCCGAAGCCTGACTAAGGGTAAATTCCCAATATCGCTCCGAAGCTCCGCTGCCATCTTCGTGCGCTCCGAAGCCCTAGGATCGTCCGCTGCCATCTTCGTTGCAACCCAAGCCCTAGGATCGCGCTGCCATCTTCGTTGCAACCCCAGCCCTAGGATCGCGCTGCCATCTTCGTTGCAACCCCAGCCCTAGGATCGCGCTGCCATCTTCATTGCAACCTAAGCCCTAGGATCGCACTGCCATCTTCGTTGCAACCCAAGCCCTAGGATCGCGCGATTTGCTTTGTGCCGCAGCCGCTGCTTCGTTGAAAATTCCCGCCGCCGCTTCGTGCGCTCGAGAAGCCCTAGAGCAACCCCAAGCCATATTCCCTCTTCCATCTTCCATATCTGTGTCTTCGTGCGCTCGAGAAGCCCTAGAGCAACCCAAGCCCTATTCCCTCTTCCATCTTCGTGCGCTCGAGTTTTTCTTATCGATCCGAGGTAATCTTTATATTAATCTTAATTTCATCATGGGGTCATCTTAATCTCATAGATATGAGTTGTCTATAAACCCTAAACATTTCAAATTTCTTGAGCCCTAATCTAAATTGAACCGTGCATTTTGCAAGATTTGATTTATTATTATTATTGTTATTAATCTATATGTTTTATTTCAAAACGTTAATCGTTTTGTATGTGCAAGGTCTAGATTTGGAAGTGGATTTTCGCGCCACCTCCAGCCACCACACCTGCTGCAGGTACGCAACTGTGTTGAACCTGCAAGCAAGAATTTAGGTTGGATGTCAGTTATTTGGCATTTGAGCTCACAATAATCATCTATAGAATCTAAACATGATACCTTGCTAAAAATAAAGTTGGAATATAAACTTTTTAAGAAAACATTCTCAAATGTTGTGATAACAAGCTACAGAGCCCAATGATATGAAATTACAACCGTGATTCGTGTAATAATAAGTATTTTGGAAGGCCGTTTATGACCTAGATTGAGAACGGTCGTTTCCACTTCTGTTAATTTATTTTCCCAAGATGTAATTTCCTGGTAATATGAATACTGCTAAAATATGATGTAGATTTAGTTGTGATTTTGTGAGAGGATGTTGTTGAGCAAAAATGCAAATAAGCGTTTGTTATAAATGTTTACCTTTGAGACTTTTATTTGACATATATTCTAGTAGTAGGTTTGACAAGCCTGTAGAATGACATGGTGTCTGTTCTTTTTTTGCGGGATCGACTAGTAAGAGTATTCCCTTACTAGTCTCTACAAATGTTTGTTTTCTGCATCTTTGATAATTTATTGAATTCTTTTCTAGTTTTTATTTTGTACTTGGATCCGTGACATTTTTTTCCTCGAAAAGAATTATGCAGTTATATGATGATGGTTAGGTCTGCAAAAATAAAAAAAGTTTCTTATGTTAATCTCATCTGCACAAAGCTATGATCAAATTCTCAATAGATGGAAAGAAAGATATACCGTTTATAGCTGGGAAATCTTTAAAATTTTCAACAATTTGTGGAGAGTATTCTCTTTCTAATCTCTTGCATATTTGGTAATTTTCATGCCTAGCAAAATTTAGCTATGGTTGCAAAATAAATGAATGAACTTTAAAAACAAAAACAAAAACTGGTCAGAAATGAAAATATGAAGTTGGGCAGTTTAATGAAATTAATTTCAAGATTAAGTATTCTTTTTCTTACAATCATAAATCAGTACTCTTTTATTTTTACAGCTATCATAAAAAATAAAGAATTGAATCTCAAACATACAGAAAGCTCCCCACCACCAACCTCCACCTAGCAGACATTGATGTGCCCTACACATTTCAGAGCTTTGTGCAATAAGGGATGGCCGATGAGCTCTACACATTTCAGATCTGTGTGTTTGTTTGTGCTTTCTTTATGCTTTGGATTCTCATGTCCAAAAATTTGATGTATTTGTGAATCATAAAGCTAGTGCAGATGTTCTTTGTTTTAAGTATATATATACTAGTTGCCTAATTGATCATGAGAGAATCAGATCACATCTATTTGTTTTAAGTACATACCTAAATGTTCTTTTTTATCTGCTTATTATTTACTGAAGTAAACTTTTACTATATGCTATATGTTAAATTGCTAAGTTACTGCCCACATAGGAGAAATCAAGAGTTTCATGACAATGTTATTGACCTATGGAGGAAATACTTGAAAGTTTATATTAATGTATCTTTCGGGGAGCTATTTACCAAATATATTTCCTCTGTTTTGCTACTTTTTGTGTGTCCATTGATTTTTATTGCATCAAGAAAATTCGAAATAAATTTAATGTCTACCTAAATCCTATATGTTGAAGAATTCATATTGTAATTTTGTTGAGTAACCTTGTCTGATATTGCTCAGCGAATATTTTTGCATGACTTTCATGATGCAACTGGCAAAATCAATGGAGTAGTCTTCTGGAGTATTCATATATAATGATTATACATGTCCTTGGTCAAATTCTATGATGAAAAAGACAAATACGTATTTATCTTAGTTTTTGTGTTTGTGCCGTTTGGATTTGTAGGAGAGTTGAAAACGTGTCATCAAGCGACGCAAGATCGCATAAATCAGTATATTGCATTTTTTGTAATTTCATTAATATTTTTCAGCATATGCATATAACTGTGTTTTTTTCCATATTCGTTGGCTCATTAGCCTTCTACTTGCATTCAGACCTTAACCTCTCGAATAACAAAATAACTAATGTTAATAATTTTTTTTGTTAGATTGATAAATATGGATTGAAAATGGATGTCGGCAAATCGTTTATCGAAAGAATACAAGGATGGAGTGAAAGAGTTCATTAGATTTGCAGTTGATCATGCAAAAAATCCAAGGAAAATCAATGCCCCTGTTTAAAGTGTTGCTATGCAAGGGGAGTTAGCGAGGATGAGTTGAAGGATCATTTAGTGTGCAATGGAATTGATCGAAGTTATACATGTTGGACAAGGCATGGTGAGACAAGAGAAGAGTGCAGTGAATTTGGAAGTACAGAGAGGTATGCTACAAGTGATACAAACACAAATACATATGACGACGATCGCCTAGAAGAGATGGCAAATATGGTTGAAGAGGATCTCCGGGATTGTCCTGAAATGTTTACGAGGTTGGTAAGTGATGCGGAGAAGCCATTGTACAGTGGTTGTACTAAATTCAACCGATTGTCGGCGGTATTAAAATTGTATAACTTGAAAGCGAGCAATGGATGGTCTGATAAGAGCTTCACAGAATTACTCATAATTCTAAAGGATATGTTGCCAGAAGATAATGTGCTTCCTAGTCGAACATATGAGGCTAAGCAAATGTTATGCTCTATAGGCATGAGCTATGAGAGGATTCATTCTTGTCCTAACGATTGCATCTTATTTCGTAATGAATATGCATCGTTAAACATGTGTCCTAAATGTAATGCCTCACGATATAAAAGAAAAGAATCAACTCCAGTGAAGGTGGCATGGTATTTCCCCATAATACCGAGATTTAGGCGCATGTATCGCAGTTCAGAAGATGCAAAACACTTGACGTGGCATTCAAATGAACGGATTAAAGATGGCATGTTCCGTCACCCAGCAGATTCTCCTCAATGGACAAAATTTGATCACGATTATCCTGAATTTGGGGAAGAAGCAAGAAACCTACAAATTGCATTGTCTACCGACGGAATGAACCCACATGGTATTCAAAGTAGTTCCCACAGCACATGGCCAGTGATTTTGATGATTTATAATCTACCTCCATGGTTATGTATGAAGCGCAAGTACATGATGTTGTCTATGTTAATTTCTGGGCCTAAACAACCAGGAAATGATATAGACATATACTTGTCTCCGTTAATTAAAGATTTGAAACAAATGTGGGACACATGTGTAGAGGTGTATGATGGGTACAAGAAAGAGAATTTCAACTTGAGGGCTATGTTATTTGGCACAATTAATGATTTTCCAGCATATGGTAATCTGTCAGGATATAGTATTAAAGGAAAGTGTGCATGCCCTTTATGTGAAGAGAGTACGTATTGGATGCGGTTGGAACATTGTAAGAAGAATGTCTTCCTCGGACATCGTAGATTTTTACCCGTGAGGCATCGTTACCGGTGGTTGAGGAAAGCATTCAATGGGAATACAAAGGAATGTAGAGCTCCTGTGCCATTGGCCGGTGATAAGCTGTTTGAAAAGGTAAAGAATTTAAGTAGTAATTTTGGTAAGCCATTTGCAGGAGAACTTGTCACCAGTGGGTGGAAGAAAAACTCTATTTTCTTTGAATTACCATATTGGAAGTCATTGTATGTAAGACATTTCCTTGATGTGATGCATATTGAAAAGAATGTTTTTGAAAGTGTTATCGGGACGTTGCTTAATGTTCCAGGAAAGAGTAAAGATGGGATAAATGCGAGGTTGGACATGGTAAGTATGTGAATGAGGATGGAATTGGGACCGGTAAAGAAGGGAAAGCGTACATATCTACCTCCTGCAGCTCATACTCTATCTAGGAAAGAGAAAAAAGTTTTTTGTAAGTTTCTCGATGGAGTTAAAGTTCCAGAGGGATACTCGTCAAACATTAGAAGCCTCGTATCTATGAAAGATCTCAAGTTAAAAGGTCTAAAATCTCATGATTGTCATGTTTTGATGGAGCATTTACTACCCGTGGGTATACGTTCCATTTTGCCAAAAAAGGTGAGGGTGACCATCACAAAACTATGTTTCTTCTTCAGGGCAATTTGCAGTAAAGTTATTGATCCTGGAAAGTTACAGGCATTGCAAAAAGAAATTGTTGTCACATTGTGTGAGCTTGAGATGTATTTACCACCATCCTTCTTTGACATAATGGTTCATCTGACTGTTCACCTGGTTAGAGAGACACAATTGTGTGGACCAGCCTATATGAGATGGATGTACCCGATCGAGCGCTATATGAAGATATTAAAAGGGTATGTGAAAAATCGTAGTCGACCAGAAGGTTGTATGGTTGAGCGTTACATAGTTGAAGAAGCTGTTGAATTTTGTACAGAGTACCTAAGCAATGTTGATTCCATAGGGCTTCCAAGGTCTCGTCACACAGGAAGAATATCAGGGGAAGGGATTAAGGGAGGTGATGTAGTGCTCATATCAAGGACAGAGTGGGAGAAAGCACATTTATATGTTCTGCACAATGATGTTGAAGTTGAGCCGTATGCTGAAAGACACAAGGAACTACTTCGAAATTCAAACCCAAATATGAATGAGAATTAGATAACAAGAGAACACAATCGGTCTTTTATAACATGGCTGAAAGAACAAGTCTTTGGAGAGTTGGCTATAAATAGAGCTTCAGTTTCAGATAGATTGAGATGGTTAGCAAATGGTCTAAGTGTACACGTTTTTTCTCACAATGGTTACCTTATTAACGGGTATACATTCTACACTAAAGATCATGATGATCAAAGTACAATGCAAAATAGTGGAGTGACTATTGTAGCTGAATCTATGCACATCTCTAGTGCAAAAGACAGAAATCCCATATATGCAAATATGTCATACTTTGGTGTTATTGAACGCATATGGGAGTTGGATTATAGTATGTTTCGATTGGCTGTGTTTGGTTGTAAGTGGGCAGACAACAATAATGGGGTTCAAATTGATGAGTTAGGGTTCATGCGGGTGGATCTCAATTGGGAGGGGTATAAGGACGAGCCTTTTATTTTAGCTTCGCAAGCTCAACAAGTATTCTATGTCACAGATCCCACTGATGTGAAGTGGTCCATTGGGTTGTTGAATAACAAATTAAATGACTGTCGTAGCCAAGCACATGAAGATATCAATACTGAGGATGATCCTTTCTTAGGGACATCACAATCACTTGATATTGATCCTACTGTAGATGATGGTTTCTATATGAGAGATGATCATGATGAGGGGATTTGGGTCAATCCGTCATTTCATGTCATGAAGGGACAAGCAAGTATTAATCCAACAAGGAAAAGGAAAAGATTAACCTAATTAAGTTCATACGACTTTTTCTGGTGAGTGATGTATATTGATCTTAATTCATTTTTCTTGCATCTTTTCTTGTGAACTAACAATTTAATGTTGTTTTATTTTGTTGTAGATAAATGTCTTCTAGTGATGACAACTGTGTTCCCCTTGATGGTGACGCTCCCAATATTGAGGAAAATGTTATTAAACATGGAGTGACCGCTATGGAGGGAGTTATTCGTGCACGAAGCAAAGGGATATCATTTAAGGTATTCTACTTACAAGTTTTTATTATTTAATCATATTAATTTTCATCAACATATATTCATTTTCTTATTCTATCATTGTTATTAGGTTGGATGGAATGATAGGGGTCAACCAATTGATCCTAACAGTGCTATATTTGTGAGTTATATTGGGGCAATTACCCGACAGATGGTGCCAATAACATGTGATAACTGGAAATTGTCGGCTTTAAAAGTAGTGAAAGAAAACATCTGGAAGGATATACAGGTAATATACATACTCTCATCTTTTTTTATTCTTATACAAACATACTAACACAATTGAGCACACTTTTGTAGACATCTTTCATTGTTGATGATAGTCATCGGAGATATATTCTTAAAGAAGCAGGCAAACTTTGTAAAAATTTCAGAACCTACTTAACAAAGAATTATGTTTGTGATGAAAGTGGTAGTGTTATTGAGCATCCTCCACATGAATATCCTTTCATATCTGAAGATCAATGGAGAGCGTTTGTTGCTAAACGTCAGTGCGATGAATTTAAGGTAATGTTACTCATTTTGAGGAATCTGACTAAACATATTACTTTGTATTAATATAGTTGCTTTGTGCCTAAATAGATGCGAAGCACTCAAAATCTAAAAAGAGCATTAAATCATATGTACCCATATAGAAAGGGCTGTATGGGTTACGCACGCCTTGAGCAAAAGATGGTAAGTATGCAAAAGATACAACGTACAAGATGTTAGAATTGATTTTTAATTAGTTTATTAATTATCTTAATTGTCTGAATGTACAGTTAAAGGAGTCAGAATCAAATGACACATCCATAGCTCGTCATGATTTACGGAAGGGTGCTCGTGTAAATAAGTTAGGAGTGGTTGATAATGAAAAAATTCAGCAAGTGTGTGAGAAAATTGTAAGTATGATATCATTTTACTCTAGTTCTTTTATTATTTTCTTATTTTATCACTAATGATGTATATGTTACCTTTCAAATTTATGTGCCAGGAGACCATTTCATAAACTATATCACATGATCAGTTACAGGACTCGCAGGATATACTTTCTCGAGTCTTAAATGTCCCAGAGTATCCTGGACGTGTTAGAGGTTATGGATTCGGGCCGTCAGTAAAAGATTGTTTCCCAAGTGAAAAGCGCAGAAGAAATAATGATAACGCGGACTTGAGAGAAACAGTGGCATTGCTCTTAGAGAAGATGAAAGTATTTGAGAGTATGGGTCACAACAAAGAATTAGCTACAATCAGCAAAAGTGGTAGTTGCACGCTTCTTTCCTGTAATATTCCTGAAGTAAGTGTTTTTCTATTAAATTATTGCATTTACAAATAATTAATTCAAGATATTATTAGCAAAATACATTCCTGTATGATTATCAACATTAATTGATGTTTTCTTTATGAAATTTTTTAGGACATCTCATCATGCAATTTCTATTTATCATCCCCAACACATCGCATAGTTGGGAAGGGAAAGGTCTTTGATCGTCTTGATGATAGAAAACTACACAATATATCATTACCCACGAATCATATGAAAGTTATGATTGAACATGTGATAGAGTCAGATGCACCACTACCAATACCTATAGAGGATGCAGGAGTCATGGTAGTAGGTGATGCGATTGGTACTTTTGTTGCATGGCCAACCAACCTTATTGATTTGGTCTCTACGGTAAGACTTCTTATAGTATACATTAGATTCTTATATTGTTGTTTCATTATTTTCTAACTAAATGACTCACTTAAATGATTTCCCATACAGATGCCCGCTAAATCTAACGTCAAAGAGTCGGTTAAAACAAAGGAGTCAGGTACTCCTAAAAAGAAACAAGAAAAAGTAAAGGCAAAACATCAGGAGCCCTCCCATGCTGTTCGTGCAACTAGTAAAAAGAAACACGAAAAAGTAGAGTCAAAACATCAGGAGTCCTCTCCTGCAGTTGCTGCAAATAATCTCTCTATGTATTGCAATTTTATTCAGATATATGCTACACAAAAGCTTCAAGGTGGTGCGCTGTTACAAATAGACATGGAGAGAGACATTTTTGGTATATCATATATGGAGTTAATTAGTCATCAAATTGTCAATGAACTTCTTCAACACGAATGGTTGGATTGTCCGATAATCTGTGTATATATCAGGTACTTTAAGTAAACAATTTTTAGAATTTCATTTCAATTAAACGTTGATATTATTGCTAACTTATTTTTAATCTTCATTCAAGGTACTTGTACTATGAGTTGGTTCTCAACAGACAAAACACAAGGAGATTCTCATTCTTATGCCCACATAACACATCTTCTTTTGTTGATGAGTCAACGAAGTATATAGCCGATGCACTTATTGAATATAACGAGCCAGGGAAGTTATTCTTGGTACCATATAATACAGGGTAAATAACTTTTTAATATATTTTATTTAATTTAATGAATTCCTAAGAATGTAGTCACTTAGAATTTGTTAACTACTTTTGTAGGGGTCATTGGGTGTTGTTAGTCATCAATGCCACATCAGAGACAATATATTATTTGGATTCCTTGCATCATGATCCAAAATATAATCGAACCATGAAGGATACATTCGACAAGTAAGTTAATTGTGTTTTATGTCAATATGTAAATATGATATATGTTGAATATAACGAGTTGACTAAATTTATTTTATTTTGTTAGAGCTTTGTGCATTTATCGTGCTTCTAAGGGAACCAGGGGCCCGAAATCTAGATCAAACAAACCCACGTGGATCCGGATAAATGTATGTACAACGGTCTCTTCTAATTTCATATGTTGCTCAAATCTAGATCAAACAAGGATACCGCACCATTCATATAATTTTTCATTTTTTGAATTGTATAGTGCCCCATTCAGACCAATACAATTGATTGTGGTTATTATGTTATGCGATTCATGAAAGAAATCCTTTCACAAAATGAAAACATCATCCCAGATACGATATGTAGTTTTAGTTTTAATTTATATTTTTCGTATTTTTTAGTTATATTTGCTAAATTTGATTATAACATATATTTGCTATTTGCTATGATATTCTATTTTGTAGTACTTTCCTGACTACAAATGTGCTACTTACTCTACTGATCAACTAGTTGAAGTCAAGGAAGATTGGTGTCGTTATGTGGTCCAGAAATATGTCACTTTAGTATAGATGTGCACCTTGCACGTGATGTCCCAGATACGGTATGGAGATCCTGTGTTCTTGTTGTGGCAGCTTGCAGGTGAACTTGCATTCCATAAGTTGTTATATTTATAAAGTTATTCCTGGTATCGTAATGGATTTATCCATCCACTTTTCTTGTACATGTTTTCTTAATTCATACGGTATGGAGATCATGTCATGTTTTTTTCCATTTATGTTAATCTGCATAAGCCTTATATTGATATTGCATATTCATTTCTGTTTTCTTGGATATGCCCTTTTTCTCTTTTCCCTATGCTTGATATTTTCAATGCATGACTTGAAGTTATCAAGGTATAGACATTTGGCTTTTTTCTAGTTCAATTGGGACTTCCTATGTCACATCATCCTCATCCCTGTTGCACCTTTCAGCATTGCTTAATCTAAAGCTGTCTACATGGTCATATGGATCTTTATCAGTGTCAAACTGTTATGTATTATTATAATTTATTATTGCAATAACGTTGTCTAAAGCTATTTTCCTACTTATGAGTTATGACCAACGAATGAGTTTACATTCTTTTGTTACGTCTGTTGCTGAAGCTTTTGGTTTATAGAAAGATGATAGGAACAATTATAATTTCATCCTTTTTTATTTTTCAATTCTTTTTGTCCTTAACCATTTTTGTTTGTTGCGTTTATGGAAGCATGCAATGAACAAAGTCATTTATAGCATTTTCCCCTTAAGCTGTTACATGACAACTGCAGTGCTCAGCTTGCAGTTTTTAGATCATTCGTTTATATTTTCATTGAATTCACAATTGCTGTAGGATCTAAGGCCAGCAATTTCATATCTTGCACCAGAGGAGTTGAAATTGGTGAATGATGCTCTGAAGGTAAGCATTACCCAGAGAGTTTCATATACACTGTACTGTAATTATGCTTTTTTGTATATATGTTACAATATGTAGCATTTGATTTGGAGAATGCTTACATGTATCGTTGCTCCTTTGGTCAGTGCAGCTGGCATTTGAAGCTCACAATGGTCAAAAAAGGCGAAGTGGAGAGCCTTTTATTATTCATCCGGTTGAAGTCGCATGCATTCTCGGAGAACTTGTAAGTTGTTAAAGACTCAAGTTTATATTCAAAATGTCATGTAATTTACCAGCAAATTTTCCTTTATAACCAATTTATATGTTTTGTTTTTTATCTATCTATTAATTTGTTTACTTATTTATTTTTAACCTACTCTTAGGAACTAGACTGGGAGTCTATTGCTGCTGGATTATTGCATGACACTGTTGAAGACACAAGCGTTACATTTGAAAGAATAGAGGAAGAATTTGGTGCTACAGTGCGACACATTGTTGAAGGAGAGACAAAAGTAGTGTTGCCTTGAGTCATTCTCTTTAAGGATTATCTGGAAGTATATGATGTTATATAGTGATTATATATTTTCACATAAATTAGGTTTCCAAGTTGGGAAAACTTAAATGTAAATATGTGGATAATTCAGTGCAAGATGTAAAAGCTGATGATTTGAGGCAAATGTTCCTTGCGATGACAGAAGAGGTATTGTCATTTGAATAGTCAGTTGATATTTTATTCTGACTATTGGAAATTATGTGAAAATAAAAGCTCCCTTTTAGGTACGAGTGATCATTGTCAAACTTGCTGATCGCCTGCATAACATGCGAACTCTTTCACACATGCCTAAGCATAAGCAGGTAGTTTTGTTTCCAACTAGTGGCTTGAGACTTTTCTGTTGGTTATTTACTTGAAACTGCTTTTTTCCTCTCTTTTTTCCTTTTTTTGCAGTCCAGCATTGCATTGGAGACATTGCAAGTGTTTGCTCCCTTAGCAAAGCTTCTAGGGATGTATTGGATCAAGGTATGTCCTCTGGGATGATTATGCAAAAGCTTTTTTACCATGGTTTACGTATGCCCATATTTTTTAGTTGGAAATTCGCGTTTATGTGGATGTTAATCATATTTGTGGTTGTTGATACTTGATACTTCATGACATTCGCTTGATTTTACATTCAGATTTTGTTCTTTGCTTTTGGTTGTTTTTACGTTACCAACGAATGACTGGTTTCAATCAAATTACGTATTATGTCACAAGGGACAGAAAGCATAGCTTTACAAATATTCATGATTTTTTCCCTCTCCTAAACAAGGATTTTTTTTGCAGTCAGAACTGGAGCATCTTTCTTTTATGTATACAAATCCTCATGATTTCTCTGAGCTCAAAAAAGAGTTGATGATCTAAATAAGGAGCATGAGAAAGAACTTCTGGAGGTAATCTTTTATTATCTAAAGCTATACTGATGATTGGTATTCCTGATCATGGTTGTTGGTATTTTAGCTGTCAATATGTCTCATGCTCTGTCCTTTTATAGGCTAAGAAAATCTTGAAGCAAAGAATTGAGAATGATCAGTTCCTAGAGCTTGTAACTGTGAAAACAGCAGTGCGTACCGTATGCAAAGAACTATACAGGTCAGTATAGAAACTTTGTTATATTCTTATTTTGTATCAAAGAGAGATCCAAATCTGAATGGTGATGCATCCAAGACCTACTGCTTAATAAAAAGTTAATTTGGTGAAGAACATAAGAATTTCCAAGACCTAAGTAGTGTATTTATTTCTGGACATTTGTACCGAGTTTAGAAGTTTTACTGTGGATTGTTAATCAAGTTACAAATGAGGAAACATTTATGAAAATAACATTTACATTGATCCCATCACAGTAATAGAGGGGTTGGTGTTTAATTTTGAAGCCAAGGAGGAAATTTACTCCTTGTATAGTTGATGCCCATAATCATGTGTGTATGACAGTTTATGGCTGCGAAATGTTCTCAACTTTATATTGGTGTGATAACATTTTTATCTTTTATTTATCTATTTGTCAAATTTTTAAGGTTTTATTTGGACATATATACATCCCAATAAATAATATATGTGAACTTTAAGTGGATTTGACCATTGATCATGTCGTTACAAATTCAATTGTTTTAGACCAATAGAACATCTTGCATACTGAATTGATCAAATGGCAAATATGATGGGTTTTTTCCTTTTTGATTTGGTGGGGTATCAGAATGTGTAAATAATGTCCTATGGTTTACATCTAGAAAATTAAGAATGAAAGAAAATGTCAGTGGTTATAAGGAATATATAATGATAATTGTACATATGACCAAAATCTTGACATATAAGAAAATAAGAACATTTGTTCTGTGTTCTTTAAAGAGATTCAATACTTGGTAGCAAATAGGATCAAGTTTCCATATGATTTTGCTCATGTTCTACATTTGATTTAATGCTCTTTTGCTCAAGTTTCCATATTACTTATTTCCTGCCGCAATGAGGAATACAAGAAGTATTTAAACTTATTTCCCACAGCGTTTTTTGATTTTCCACTGTATTATGATTGTTGTGACATAGCAAAGAGCTTTAACAACACGTTATTGGGACGGTTATAAAGAGGATTGAATGTGTGCCCAAAGAAGACAATGTGTGAATCATGATACCTGGATCCAAAAATTGTGCATTGCAAATTTTAAACACTTAAAAAAATATGAACATGTTGTGGAGTATGCTATAAACAATAACAGTATAAGTTTTGTATGGTGGAAGATGTTGGAGAGAATGCCTTAAATTAACTATCAGTTAAGTTTTTGTACATGGACTATTCAATATCCTGCTAGGGGTCACTGTATGGTATGATTCTCCTTCAGTTTGTTTCTTCAGATCAACAAAATTTGTAACAAGTTCTTTATTCAATATCCTGCTAGGTACTAGATAATGGACATTATATCGTGCTACAGAAAAATATTTGCGCCAATATAGTTCTTGTTTATATTGACTTGTTTTTAATAGGTTATTGGTGTGCCAGTAACATTTTATGGGGATTTGAAGAACCAATTTGTCGAAGCTAATGTTGTGTTCGATACCATCTGCAAAGTATTTATGCTTATTGAGTGATCTGTTTATATATAATCATACAGAGAAGCCTCTCTTGTAGCCAGTTGAGGAAGCCTCTCTTCATATGGGAGCCCTGTTGCATTGCTACTTCCTCTTAAAATCACCCCCTCTAAACTCTAACTCAACTCGATTCCTTTGTTTTATCCCGATCATTTACCCCCTCCCTCGATTTAGTACCACCAAGCATCGTCGTTCCCTTAAAATAAGCCACCGGCTTCCTTGCGACTATCTTTAGTATGCGACTTTGACTTGTATTTTTCCTATTTTTGTATTTGTGAGTTCATCCCTTCGGTGATTACACAATATATATATATATGGTCTACATGTTTTGAGAAATAATCCCATGTTTATTTGTTTTCTAATTGAGATCGTTACTGTTATAGGTGGTGAGAGCATTGGACAGCGAATGTGATGACCTGTCGAATGGCATGAAATTTGGACAGAGCCAGGTTTTCAACTCAGCCCAGTATTTTGCAGAGATACGGATGTTCCACAGAGGGGGGCTAGAAAGTGAGGAGTACAGCTCGGGCAGCTATGAGAACTCCGGAGAGCATGAACGCAGGATGTCGGTAGCATACAGCCTTGAGTCGACGACCTTCAATTCTCCTCCTCATTCCAAGAATAATACCAGGGAGGGAGTCCTATAGAGTGAGTCATGCTGCTCCTTTAACAGATCACAGGCGGTGTCGGACTGTTATGCAGGTGAAAATCGCCGGCAATGCTCCTTGAATCAAGCCGATTTTCTTGATAATCATATTGCAGAAGTTAGCAAGCAGAAAAAGAAGAGGTTGAAGTCAGATGCAGATCTTCCAAGATTTCCTCCTACTGCATCTATGAGTAGCCACCTTGAGCAACTTGCTAGTATGAAGGGAGAGCAGGTGCCACCATTAGATCTTTAGTGCTAACATATGCTAGTTTCACTTGAATATATGTGAACTAATCCCAACTTTAGAGTTTAATATAATTTATTTTTTCTAGTAATTTTCTTTTTCAAGTGCATTTATGAAGTCACCCAAAAATATAGACATCATGTTAGGAAATCCCATACTAAATGTTCCGTCTTACATACTGCTTGCAGGTAAATGGAAGTACAGTGCAAGCCTTTAAGCTAAGCTATGCTGAACACCTGGTCCTGGTGTCTCTCTCATCTCGGTACTACCCAGTAGCCGGATCCGGAACCCAAGAAGATGGCGCCAATGAGGACGCAGAGGAAGGGTTTGGGGTTGGTAAAGCAGCGGGGTTCGGGTCGACCGTACCTGCCCCGCTCCTTTCTGCTTATTGCCGCAGTGGTGGAGTAAGCTCTCCTGCAAAAAAGAGACGAGATTCAGCAGCAGAAAAGATTTTTGAGATGGAACCCGCTCTGGAATGTATATACTGATGTCGGAAAATGTATTGTTCACGGAGTGATTTAATTGATAATGACTGATAAGTTTTATATGCGATACTGTTTCTTATTTGTATTATGGATCATCTTCCAATATCAATGCACATTGTCTAATTTATGTGATTGTTGAATAAAAGAAATTTAATTTGATTGTTTCTTGTAATGATTGTTTCTTGTAATTTAATGTTATTTGTGGTTTATTTAATCATTTTGAACATTAAATGGATCTATTTAAATATAAAACGTAGGGAGAAACAATAAAATGAATTGAAACAAGCGCTGTCTATCTGGGACTTTTAACAGCGCTTCTTTAGTATAAGCGCTGTTAAAGGCCCCTCTTTAACAGCGCTTACACTAACAAGCGCTGTTAAAGGCCCCCCTTTAACAGCGCTTTCACAAACAAGCGTTGTTAAAGAGGGGCATTTAACAGCGCTTGCACAAACAAGCGCTGTTAAAGGCCCCCCTTTAACAGCGCTTGCACAAACAAGCGCTGTTAAAGGCCCCCCTTTAACAGCGCTTTCACTAACAAGCGCTGTTAAAGGGGGGCCTTTAATAGCGCTTGCACAAACAAGCGCTGTTAAAGGCCCCCCTTTAACAGCGCTTGCACAAACAAGCGCTGTTAAAGGGGGGCCTTTAACAGCGCTTCCACAAACAAGCGCTGTTAAAGGGGGGCCTTTAACAGCGCTTGCACAAACAAGCGCTGTTAAAGGCCCCCCTTTAACGTCGCTTGCACAAACAAGCGCTGTTAAAGGCCCCTTTTAACAGCGCTTGTAAACCGCTATTAAAACCAGCCCCTCTTTAGCAGCGGCGAGATAGACAGCGCTTGTAAAGCGCTATTAAAGACCTTATTTAAGCGCTGTTAAAGGTCCATTTTGTAGTAGTGTTTTCTTCTCTTATTTTTTAGTTGAATATAGCGATCTCCCGATTCTAATGGACATTTTTACGGATTTTTTTAGCAATGTGCTGTTTTCTTTATTTTATGGAAGATATAGACCTTTTTATTAAATTATATGATTTTTATATCTTAAGTCTGTCTTCTATTATTTTTTAGTTGAAGATGAAGATCTCCGATTCTAACAGACTTTTTTGCAGATTTTTCAGAGCTCATGGTTGTTTTCTACATTTTATGGAAGAAATGGATCTTTTATAAAATGATATGATTTTTATAACCTAAGTTTGACTTCTCTTAATTTCCAGTTGAATATGGCGATCTTTACATTAAATGATATAATTTTTTGCTTCAATTTTGTCTTCTTTTATTTTTCAGCTGAAGATGGCATTCCCTTGGTCCTAACAAATATTTTTGCCAATTTTTTTGAGCTCCGAGCTATTTTCCATATTTTCTGGAAGATATGGATCGTTATATTAAATGAAATGATTTTGACTTAATTGTGTCTTCTCATATTTTCCAGTAGAAGTTGGCGATCTTTCGGTTCCAACGGACATTTTTGCAGATATTTCCGAGCTCTGAGCTAATTTTCACATTTTCTGGAATATATGGATCGTTTTATTAAATGATATCAGAGGACAAAATTAGGCCAAAATATGTCCGTTGGAATCGGAAAATCGCCATCTTTAATTGAAATATAAGAGAAGACAATATTCGAAACCGGGAAATCGTCATCTTCATCTATAAAAATTTCCATTGTAACCGGGATGAAGACAAAATTCTCTTATTTTTTAGTTGAGATGGCAATATCCCAGTTCTAACGGACATTTTTGCCCATATTTCTCAGTTTGGGACTAGTTTCTACATTTTCTGTAAGATATAGATCTATTTATTAAGTGATATGATTTTTCTATCATAATTTTGTCTTCTCTTATTTTTCAATTGAAGATGGCAAACTCCCGGTTCCAACGAAATTTTTTGCAGATTTTTCAGACCTCAACATTATTTTCTGCGTTTTATTGTCGATATGGATATTTTTACTAAATGATACGATTTTTATAGCCTACATTTATCTTCTCCTATTTTTCACTTGAAGATGGCAGTCTCCCAGTTCCAACAGACATTTTTGCGTATTTTTCGAAACTCGGGGATATTTTATGTATTTTCTAGAAGATATCGATCGTTCTCTTCTCTTATTATTTTTCCGTTGATGATGGAGATCTCCCGGAACCAACGGATATTTTTGAGGATTTTTCTGTGTTATGGCCTATTTTATGTATTATCTTGAAGCTATCAATAGTTTTATTACATGATATGATTTTTGGCCTAATTTTGTCTTCTATATTTTCGTTAAATTTGGATGTCTCTCGGTTCTGACGGATATTTTTGCGGATTTTTATGAGCTCGGGGATATTTTTACATTTTATGGAAAATATGCATCTTTATATTAAATGATAAGATTTTTATTGACAAATTTTGTCATCTCTAATTTTTCAGTTCATTATGGTGATCCCCAGTTCTAACGAACATTTTTTCGAATTTTCTGAGCTCGGTTCTATTTTCTTTACTTTATGGAATATGTGAATCTTTTTGATATCATACAGTTGTCTTCTATTATTTTGAAGTTGAAGATGACGATCTCCCGGTTCCAACGAACATTTTTACGGATTTGTCTAAGCTTCGGGTTATTTTCTACATTTTATGGAAAATATGAATCTTTTTATTAAATGATATGATTTTTATAACCTAAATTTGTTTTCTCTTATTTTCAGTTGAAGATGGCATCTTTAAATTGAATGATATGATTTTTTGGCATAATTTTGTAGTCTCTTATATTTTAGTTCAAGATGACATTCTCTTGGTCCCAAAGGAAATTTCTGCAGATTTTTCTGATCTCTGGGCTATTTTCCACATTTTCTGGAAGATATGGAATGTTTTCTAGCCTAATTTTGTCTTCTCTTATTTTTCAATTAATAATAGCAATATCCTGGCTCGAACGGAAATGTTTGCAGATTTTCTGAACTCGATGCTATTTCTACATTTTATTGTAGGTATGGATCTTTTAAATAAATGATATGATTTTATAGCCTACATTGCCTTCTCTTATTTAACACTTGAAGAAGCATGTGTCCTGTTTCCAACAGAAATTTTTGCTACCTTTTCTGACCTGAGGGCTATTTTCTGTATTTTCGGAAGAAAACAATATTTTATTAAATGCTATGATTTTTTTGTATATTTTTGTCCACTTAGATTTTTCGTTGATTATGGCGACCTCCCTGTTTCCACGGACATTTATGAGGATTTTTAGAGCTCTGGCTATTTTCTGTATTATTTCGAAGATATCTGTCGTTTTATTAAATGATATGATATTTTGGCCTAATTTTGTCTTCTCTGTTTCTCATTAAATATTTTGTGTGCACCGAATTTCGACGGATATTTTTGTGGGTTTTCTTGAGCTTAGTGATATTTTCTACATTTTATGGAAAATAAGAATCTTCATAATAAATGATAAGATTTTTATTGTCTCATTTTGTCTTCTCTTATTTTTCAGTTGAATATAGCGATCTCCCGGTTCTAACAGACATTATAGCGGATTTTCTGAGCGCTACGCTATTTTCTTTATTTTTTGGAAGATATGGACCTTTTTATTAAATGATATGATTTTTATAGCCTAAGTTTGTAGTGTATTATTTTTAAGTTTCAAGTGATGATCTCTCGGGTCCAACGGATATTTTTGCGGATTTTTCTGAGCTCTGGGTTATTTTCTACACTTATTGAAGATATGAATTTTTTAATAAAATGATATGATTTTTATAACATAAGTTTGCCTTCTCTTATTTTCCTGTTGAAGATGGCGATCTTTATAATGAATAATATGATTTTTTTGACCAAATTTTGTCTTTTGTTATATTTCAGATTAAGATGGCATTCTCTCGGTCCCAACAGACATTTTTGTGGATTTTCTGAGCTCATGGCTATTTTCCTCATTTTCTGGAAGATATGGATCGTTTTATTAAATGATATGATTTTTGGCCTAATTTTGTCTTCTGTTATTTTCCAGTAGAAGTTGACGATCTCCCGTTTCCAACGGATATTTTTGTAGATATTTCTGAGCTCCGGGCTATTTTTCAAATTTTATGGAATATATAGATCGTTTTATTAAATGATATCAGAGAGACAAAATTTGGCCAAAAAATATCCGTTGGAACCGGGAAATCGTCATCTTCATCTATAAAAATGTCTGTTATAACCGGGATATTGCCATCTTCAACTGAAATGATTTTTCTTAATCATTTTCTGATATTGGTCCAAAAAATTTCCGTTGGAACCGAGAGATCGCCATCTTCAATAGAAAAATAAGAGAAGACAAAATTTGAACCTAAAAATCATATCATTTAATATATAAACCCATATCTTCCATAAAATGTAGAAAACATCACCAAGCTCAAAAAAATTCACAAAAATGTCTGTTGGAACCGGGAGATGGTCATGTTATACTTAAAAAAAATAAGAGAAGACAAAATTATGCTATAAAAAATCATATCATTTAATATAAAGATCGATATCTTATAGATGTAGAAAATAGCTCAAATCTCATAAAAATCCTCAAAATGTCTGTTGGAACCGAGAGATCGCTATCTTCAACGGAAAAAAAATAAGAGAAGACAAAATTAAACCAAAAAATCAGATCATTTTATAAGACGATCCGTACCTTCCAGAAAATGCAGAAAAAGCACCGATCTCAGAAAAATCTATAAAATGTCAGTTGGAACAGTTAGATCGCCATCTTCAACTTAAAAAAATAAGAGAAGACAAAATTAGGCCAAAGATGATATCTATTCTATAAAAGAGAGCATATTTTGAATTTTGTTCCAGTAGGACAAGCTGACTAGGACAAGGGGTTATGACTAGGACAAGGGCTTGATCCCGAGGATGGGAATAACTCAGACTTTGATTTGAAAACTTGAAATTTGAAAGGTGAAACTAAAAATGGGGGGGGAGCTCAACCTTCATAGGTTCAAAACTGAAAATGGGGGGGATGTCACATCAACTGATTCACAACAAAAAACTAGGGGGAATAGCTCAGCCATGTTACCACAAAAAGCTCGGCCTCCCTTTTTGTGATCTCATTTTGATCCTTTACATTCGCTAGAACCCAACATGTGGGATGTTATCAAGAGAAATTGGATAAGAGAATTTGGACAAGAGAAATTGGATAAGAGAATTTGGACAAGAGAAATTGGATAAGAGATTAGTGCCAGAATTGCTCATCGCACACAACCACTCAATAATCAGAATTGCTCAGCGCACACAACCACTCAAAAATCGAAATTGCTCACCGCACACAACCACTCAAAAATCAGAATTGCTCAGCACACACAACCACTCAAAAATTGGAATTGCTCATCGCACACAACCACTCAAAAATCGGAATTGCTCAGCGCACACAACCACTCAAAACTCAGAATTGCTCACCGCACACAACCATAAAACTGACTAGGACAATGGGTTGATGACTAGGATAAAGTTTTGGGATGAGGTTTTGAGAAAGTGTTGGGGGGAAACTAAGAAACTTTGTATTATGATGGGGAAAATTCAAACATCCCTCAAAATTCAAGCCAGCTCATATCCATCCTCTTTCCAAAATTCAAAAACCCATTATCTATTTGCCCTCTATCATTGAAACATTCAAAATTCAAACATCCATCATTCTGTAGAGCTAGCACCTTTTGTTAAGCGGGGTCAAGCCATCACCTTTGTTCATTATTTATAGTTACAAAGGTGATATTCTCTTTGCTCTCTCATGCCAGCAATATGGATCTCTCTCAAGATTCATGGGTTGTTTTTTCCTGCAATTTAGAGGATGGCCTCTTTTCCTCTCATGCGACTTGGGTGATTTTTTTCTCTAATCTGCTTTTTTTAAATTTTACGCAGATGGTTGGATAAGAAAATTTGTACAAGAGAAATTGGATAAAAGATGAGAGAAACAACCCCGATTTTTGCATTTTTGCCTTGGACCCTCCCAACACACCCGACCACACTTTTTATTATTCTCCCCCCTTTCCGACCATTTTTCAAGTGCTCAGCACACACACCCGCTCAAAACTCAGAATTACTCACCGCACACAACCAGACAAAACTCAGAATTGCTCACTACACACAACCACCCAAAACTCAGAATTTCTCAGCGCACACAACCATTTTTTTCCAGTCCACGGGCACATATGCATGGGTTATTTGCTATGAATTGATATGATGAGAGTTTGTGAAAATTATAAATATAGAACACTAAAATTTTGAGAGAAGTCAATTTTTTGTGTTGAACTAAATTTTCTTGAGGGAACTAAATTTTGGGAGAGAACTAAAATTTTGCGGGGAGCTAAATTTTTTGGGGAAACAAAATTCTCTGGGGAGCTAAATTTTGAGTGACTAATATTTTTAACTAAATAAAAATTATTTATGCTTTAATAATTGTTATTCGTTTAAAATTTGGGATTTAAGATTTTAACTGGGGAATATTTTAAATGAACCGTGCCCATTGGGCACTGGTAATGACTAGTATTTTTATATTAAACGATATGATTTTTTGGCCTAATTTTGTCTTCTCCTGGTTTTCAGTTGAATATGTCGATTACTCAGTTCCAACGGATATTTTGGCGGATTTTTCTGAGCTCGAAGCAATTTTTCTACATTTTCTTTAAGATGTTGATCTTTTTACTAAATGATATGTTATTTGGCCTAATTTTGTCTTTTCTTAGTTGTCAGTTGATGGGGATCTTCTGGTTCCAACAGACATTTTTGCGGATTTTCTGAGCTCCATGCTAATTTCTAAATTTTCTGGAAGATATGGATAGTTTTATTAAATGATATGATTTTTGGTCTAATTTTAGTCTTCTCTTATTTTTAAATTGAAGAGTGCGATCTCCCGGTTCCAACAGATATTTTTGTGGATTTTTCTAAGTTCGGTGCAATTTTCTACATTTTCTGGAAGACATGTATCTTTATAGTAAATGATATTATTTTTTGACCTGAAGTTTGTCTTCTCTTATTTTTCTATTGAAGATGGTGATATCATCGTTTCAACAGACATTTTTGTGGATTTTTCTGAGCTTGCGACTATTTTCTACATTTTTTGGATGATATGGAGCTTTTTATTTAATGATATGATTTATATAACCTAAGTTTTGCTTATCTTATTTTTATGTTAAAGATGACGATCTCCTGATTCCATTGGACATTTTTGCAGATTTTTCTGAGCTCTGGCCTATTTTCTAAATTATTTGGAAGATATGAATAGTTTGATTAAATGATAAAAAAATTTGGCCTAATTTTGTTTTCTCTTATTTTTTAAAATTGAAAATTCCGATCTCCCGGTTCCAAATGACATTTTTTTCTATTTTTCTGAGCTCAGGGCTGTTTTCAGCATTTTCTGGAAGATATGTATCTTTTTATTAAATGACTAGACATTACCCGTGCCCAAAGGGCACGGTTCATTTAAAATATTTCCCAGTTAAAATCTTAAATCCCCAAATTTTAAACGAATAGCAATAATTAAAGCATAAATAATTTTTATTTAGTTAAAAATATTAGTCACTCAAAATATAGCTCCCCACAAAATTTAGTTCCCCCAAAAATTGTAGTTCTCTCCCAAAATTTAGTGCCATCAATAAAATTTAACACTAAAAATTGACTACTCCAAAAATTAAGTTCTCCAAAATTTTAGTGTTCTCTATCTATAATTTTCACAAACTCTCATCATATCAATTCATATCAAAAACACGTGCACATGTGCACGTGGACTGGAAAAAATGGTTGTGTTCGGTGAGCAATTCTGAGTTTTGAGTGGTTGTGTGCGGTGAGAAATTCTGAGTTTTGAGTGGTTGTGTGCATTGAGCAATTCTTGAAAAAAATGGCCGGAAAGGGTGAAGAATAATAAAAAGTGTGGTTGGGTGTGTGGGGAGGGTCCAGGGGCAAAAATGCAAAAACCGGGGTTGTATCTCTCATCTCTTATCCAATTTCTCTTGTACAAATTTTCTTATCCAACCATGTGCGTAAAATAAAAAAAGCAGATTATAGAAAAAATGTCACCTAAGAGGAAGAGAGGTCATCCTCTAAATTGCAGGAAAAAAACAACCCGCGAATCTTGAGAGATATCCATATTGCTAGCATGAGAGAGCAAATAGAATATCACCTCGCAACCATAAATAATGAACGAAGGTGATAGCTTGGCCCCGCTTTACAAAAGGTGCTAGCTCTACAGAATGATGGATGTTTGAATTTTGAATGTTTCAATGATAGAGGGCAAATAGATAATGGGTTTCTGAATTTTGAAAAGGGGAGGGATATGAGCTGGCTTGAATTTTGAGGGATGTTTGAATTTTCCCCCTCATAATATAAAGTTTCCTAGTTTCCCCTCCAAACTTTCCCAAAACCTCATCCCAAAACTTTATCCGAGTCATCAACCCATTTTCCTAGTCAGTTTTGAGTGGTTGTGCGCGGTGAGAAATTCTGAGTTTTGAGTGGTTGTGGGTGCTGATCAATTCTGATTTTTGAGTGGTTGTGTGTGCTGAGCAATTCTGACTTTTGAGTGGTTGTGTGCGCTGAGCAATTTCGATTTTTGAGTGGTTCTGTGCGCTGAGCAATTCTGAGTTTGAGTGGTTGTGTGCGCTGAGCAATTCTGGCACTCATCTCTTATCCAATTTCTCTTGTCCAAATTCTCTTATCCAATTTCTCTTGATAACATCCCTCATGTTGGGTTCTAGTGGATGTAAAGGATCAAAATGAGATCACAAAAAAAGAGGCCGAGCTTTTTGTGGGAACATGGCTGAGCTATTCCCCCCAAACCTTTCAAATTTCAAGTTTTCAAATCAAAGGCTGAGCTATTCCCATCCTAGTCATCAAGCCCTTGTCCTAGTCATAATCCCTTGTCCTAGTCAGCTTGTCTTACTGGGACAAAATTCAAAATATGCTCTCTTTATAGAATATATACCATCTTTGGCCTAATTTTGTCTTGTCTTATTTTTTAAGTTGAAGATGGCGATCTAACTGTTCCAACTTACATTTTATCGATTTTTCTAAGATCGGTGCTTTTTTCTGCATTTTCTGGAAGGTATGGAACGTCTTATAAAATGATATGATTTTTTGGTTTAATTTTGTCTTCTCTTATTTTTTTTCGTTGAAGATAGCGATCTCCCGGTTCCAACAGACATTTTTGAGGATTTTTATGAGATCCGGGCTATTTTCTACATTTTCTATAAGGTATCGATCTTTATATTAAATGATATGATTTTTATATAGCATAATTTTTCTTCTCTTATTTTTAAGTATAACATGGCGATCTCCCGATTCCAAGAACATTTTTGTGAATTTTTTTGAGCTTGGTGCTATTTTCTACATTTTATGGAAGATATGGGTTTATATTTTAAATGATAAGATTTTTAGGTTCTAATTTTGTCTTCTCTTATTTTTCTATTGGAGATGATGATCTCTCGGTTCCAACGGAAAGTTTTCTGATTTTTGAGCTCAATACTATTTACTATATTTTTTGGAAGATGTGGATATTTTTATTAAATGATATGATTTTTACCGTATCTTATTTTTCAGTTGAAGAGAGCCTCTCCCGGTTCAAACGAAAATGTTTTCGAATTTTGATGAGCCCGGGGCTATTTTGTGCATTTTCGGGAAGATACGGATCGGTTGATATGATTGTTTGGCCTAATTTTGGCTTCTCTTATTTTTTTTCGTTGAAGATGGTGATCTCTTGGTTCTAACTACAATTTTGCGGATTTTTTGAGCTACGTGGTATTTTGTACATTTTCTGTAAGATATGGATCTTTATAAATGATAAGCTTTTTATAACCTAATTTTGTCTTCACATATTTTTCGTTTGAGGATGGCGATCTCCATGTTCCAATGGACTTTTCTACGATTTTTCTGAGCTCGGTCTATTTTCTATATTTTTTTGAAAGATATGTATTTTTATTAAATGATACGATTTTTTGGCCTAATTTTGTATTATCTTCTTTTTCGGTTGAAGATGATGATCTCCTGGTTCCAACGGACTTTTTTGCGGTTTTTTCTAAGCTCGGAGCTATTTTCGACATTTTCTGTAAGATATGGATCTTTGTATTAAATGATATGAGCGTTATAGCCTAATTTTTTATTCTCTTATTTTTCAGTTGAATATGACAATCTCCCAGTTCCAACAGGCATTTTGCAGACTTCTCTAAGCTCCAGACTATTTTCTATATTTTCTGGAAGATATGGTTCATTTTCTTAAATGATAAGATTTTTTGGCCTAATTTGCCTTTCCTTTTTTTAGCTGAAGACAATGATCTTCCGGTTCCCACAGACATTTTTGCGAATTTTTCTGAGCTCAGCGCTATATTTTAAATTTTATGTAAGATATGGATCTTTATATTAAAGCATATGCTTTTTAAATCCTAGTTTTGTCTTCTCCTTTTTTAGTTGTAGATGGAGATCTCCCGGTTCCATCGGATATTGTTGCAAATTTTTCTAAGCTCGGTATTATTTTCTACATTTTCTGGAAGATATGGATGTTTAATTAAATGACATGATTTTTATAACCTAAGTTTATATTCTCTTATTTTTAAGTTGAAGCTGGCGATCTTCCGGTTCTAACTGATATTTTTTTTGATTTTTCTGAGCTCGGTGCTATTTCCTAAATTTTTGAAAGATATTGATCTTTTTTAAATGATAGGATTTATAGCCTAATTTTGCACTCTCTTATTTTTTTTAGTTGAAGATGGCGATCTCCTCGTACCAACAGACATTGTTACAGATTTTTCTGACCTCAGACCTATTTCTACTTTTTGTGGAAGATATGTATCTTTTTATAAAATTATATGATTTTTTGGCTTAATGTTTTCATCTCTTATTTTTCTGTTGAATATGGCTATCTTTCGGTTCCAACGGAATTTTTTGCGGATTTTTCTAAGCTTGCCGATTTTTTCTACATTTTCTAGAAAGTATGGATCATTTTATTAAATGATATGATTTTGCTAGCCTAATTTTGTCTTCTCTTATTTTTCACTTGAAGATGGCAGTATCCCAGTTCCAACGGACATTTTTACGATTTTTTGACATTGAGGCTATTTTCTGTATTCTCCAAAAGATATCAATCGTTTTATTTAATGATATGATATTTGGCCTAAATTTATATCCTCATATATTTTTCGTTGATGATGGCAATCACCCAGTTCCAATGGATATTTTTGCGCATTTTTCTGAGCTCTGTGCTATTTTCTGTATTATTTGGAAGATATCGACCGTTGTATTAAATGATATGATTTTTGGCCGAATTTTGCTTTCTTTTTTTGTTAAATTTTGCGATCTCCCAGTTCCAACTGATATCTTTGCAGATTTTTTGAGCTCTGGGTTATTTTCTATATTATCTGGAAGATATCGATCAGTTGATTAAATGATATGATTTGTTGGCCGAATTTTGTTTTCTTTTTTATTAAATTTAGCGATCTCCCGGTTCCCAAAGATATTTTTGCAGATATTTGTGACATCGAGGATATTTTCTACATTTTCTGGAAAATAAGAATCTTTATATTAAATGATATGATTTTAATGCCAAATTTTGTCTTCTATTATTTTTCAGTTGAAGATAGCGATCTCCTTGTTCCAACAGACATTTTTTCGGATTTTCTGAGCTCGATGCTATTTTCTTTATTTTATGGAAGATGTGGATCTTTTTTAAATGATATGATTTTTATATCTTAAGTTTGTCGTCTATTATTTTTAAGTTAAAGATGTGTTCACCCGATGTTCCAACTTACATTTTTGTAGATTTTTCTGTGCTCAGAGCTATTTTCTACATTTTATGGAAGATATGGATCTTTTTATAACCAAAGTCTGTCTTCTCTTATTTTCCAATTGAAGATGGCGATCTTTAAATTGAATGATATGATTTTTGGCCTAATTTTGTCCTCTCTTATATTTCAGTTGATGATGGCATTCTCTCGGTCCCATCAGACATTTTGCAGATTTTTCCGAGTTCCGGGCTATTTTTCACATTTTCTGGAAGATATGGATCGTTTTATGAAATGATATGATTTTTGGCCTGATTTTGTCTTATCTTATTTCCAGTAGAAGTAGGTGATCTCCTGGTTCCAACGAACATTTTTAATGATATTTCTGAGCGCCGAGCTTTTTTTCCACATTTTCTGCAAGATATGGATCGTTTTATTAAATGATATCAGAGAAGACAAAATTAGAACAAAAAATGTTTGTTGGAACCAATAAATTGCCATCTTCAACTGAAATATAAAAGAAGACTTAATTTGGAAACATGAAATCACCATCTTCATCTATAAAAATGTCCATTGTACCAAGGATATCGCCATCTTCAACTGAAAATATTTTTATATATTTTTTCTGATCTTTGTGCTATTTTCTACGTTTTATGAAATAAATAGATCTTTTTATTAAATGATATGATTTTTCTAGCCTAAATTTGTCTTCTCTTATTTTTCCAGTTGAAGATGGCGAACTCTTGGTTCCAACAGATATTTTTGCGAATTTGCTGAGCTCGGGGCTATTTTCTATATTTTCTCGAAGATATGAATCTTTTTATTACTTTATATGTTTTTTATAGTCTAATTTTGCATTCTCTTATTTTTCGGTTGACGATGGGAATATCCCGGTTCCAACGGACATTTTTACCAATATTTCTGAGCTCGAGACTAGTTTCTACATTTTCTGTAAAATATAGATCTTTTTATTAAATGATAAAATTTTTTTATCCTAATTTTGTCTTCTCTTATTTTTCAATTTAAGATAGTGATCTACCGATTCCAACGGAAATTTTTGCGATTTTTTTGAACTCGACGCTATTTCTGTGTTTTATTGTTGATATGGATATTTTTTAAATGATACGATTTTTATAGTCTACGTTTATCTTCTCTTATTTTCACATGAAGCTGGCGGTGTCCTAGTTCCAACAGACATGTTTTTGCGGATATTTCTGAACTCAGGGTAATTTTCTATATTTTCGGGAAGATATCGATGTAATGCTTTTTGGCCTAATTTTATCTTCTCTTTTTTTCGTTATGATGGCGATCTCTCGGAACCAACGAATATTTTTGCAGATTTGTCTGTGCTATGGCCTATTTTCTGTATTATCTGGAAGAATTCGATGTTTTTATTAAAAGATATGATTTTAGCCTAATTTTGTCTTCTGTTTTTCGTTAAATTTAGTGATATCTCGGTTCTAACGAATATTTTTACAGAATTTTCTCATATCGGTGATATTTTCGATATTTTATGGAAAATAAGAATATTTATATTAAATGATATGATATTTATTGCCAAATTTTGTCTTTTCTTATTTTTTCAGTTGAACAAGGTGATCTCCCTGTTCCTACGGACATTTTTTTGATTTTCTGAGCTCGGTGCTATTTTCTTTACGTTATGGAAGATATGGATCTTTTCTTAAATGATCTGATTTTAATAGCTTAAGTTTGTCTTCTATTATTTTTAAGTTGAATATGACGATCTCCCGGTTCCAACAGACATTCTTACGGATTTTTCTAAGCTCCGGGCTATTTTCAACATTTTAGGGAAGATATGGATCTTTTTATTAAATGATATGATTTTTATAACCTAACTTTTTTTCTCTTATTTTCCAGTTGAAGATGGCGATCTTTATTGAATGATATGATTTTTTGGCCTAATTTTGTCTTCTCTTATATTTCAGTTGAAGATGGCATTCTCTTGGTCCCCAAGGAAATTTTTGCAGATTTTTCTAAGCTTCAGGCTATTTTTCATATTTGCTGGAAGATATGGAATGTTTTACTAAATGATATGTTTTTGGCCTATTTTATCTTTTCTTAATTTTCAGTTGAAGCCGACGATTCTCCCGATTCCATCGGACATTTTTGCGGATATTTTTGAGCTCAGGATATTTTCCATATTTACTAGAATATATGGATTGTTTTATTAAATGATATCAGAGAAGACAAAATTAGGCCAAAAAATGTCTGTTGGAACCGAGAAATCGCTATCTTCATTTATAAAAATATCATGAATATTGCTATCTTCAACTGAAAATATTTTTATATATCATTTTCTAAGCTTGGTGATCTTTTAAACATTTTATGAAAGATGTGGATCTTTTTATTAATTGATATGATTTTTCTAGCCTAAATTTGTCTTCTCTTTCTTTCTAGTTGAAGATGGCGATCTTTTTATTAATTGATATGACTTTTGACCTGATTTTGTCTTCACTTACATTCCAGTTGAAGTTGGCGATCATCCGGTTCCAACGGACATTTTTACAGATTTTTCTGAGCTCCGGCATATTTTCCATATTTTTGGAAGATATGGATCGTTTTATTAAATGATTGATTTTTTGGCCTAATTTTGTCTTCTCTTATTTTTGTCAGTTGAAAATTGCGATCTCCCTATTCCAATGGACATTTTTGCGGATTTTTCTAAACTCGAGATTATTTTCTACATTTATCTGGAAGATATGGATCTTTTTATTACATTAAATGAATTTTGTACCCCGAATTTTTTCTTCTCTTATTTTAAGTTTAAGATGGCGATATCCCTGTTCCAACAGACAATTTAGCCAATATTTCTGAGCTTGGGTCTATTTTTACATTTTTTGTAAGATAAGTTTCTTTTTATTAAATGACATGGTTTTTAAGCCTAATTTTGTCTTTTCTTATTTTTCAATTGAGATGGCGATCTCCCGGTTTCAACGAAAATTTTGGGCGGATTTTTCTGAACTCAATTCTATTTTCTAAATTTTATTGTAGATATGGATCGTTTTATTAAATGATCTGATTTTATAGCCTACGTTTGTCTTCTCTTATTTTTCACTTGAAGATGCCGATTTTCCGGTTCCAACGGAAATTTTTGCGGATTTTTCTAAAATCTGGGCTATATTCTATATTTTGGGAAGATAATGATCGTTTTAATTAATCCTATGATTTTTTTTCTCATTTTTTCTTCTTTTAGATTTTCATTGATGATGGCGATCTCCCGATTCCCATCATGTTTTTTAGGATTGTTCTGAGGTCTGTGCTATTTTTTGTATTATCTGGAAGATATCGATCGTTTTATTAAATGATATGATATTTTGGCCT
>CM061133.1:116037027-116125265 GCA_030789695.1 Scilla litardierei | reverse complement strand
ATGATTTTTTGGCCTAATTTTATCTTCTCTTATATCTTAGTTGAAGATGGCATTTTATTGGTCCCCAAATGACATTGTTTTGCGGATTTTTTGAGCTCCGGGCTGTTGTCGAATTTTCTAGAAGATATGGATCGTTTTATTAAATGATATGATTTTTGGCCTAATTTTGTCTTCTCTTATTTTCCAGTTGATGATCTCCCTGTTTCAACGAAAATTTTTGTGGATATTTCAGAGCTCCGGGCTATTTTCCACATTTTCTTGGAAGATGTGGATCGTTTTATTAAATGAAACAGAGAAGACAAAATTAGGCCAAAAAATATTTGTTGGAACCAGGAAATTTCCATCTTCACATAAATATAAGCGAAGATAAAATTCGGAACAAGGAAATCGCCATCTTCATGTATAAAATGTCCATTGTAACCGGGATATCGCCATCTTCTACAGAAAAGATTTATCCCATCTTCTCAGAAAAGATTTTTATATATAATTTTCTGAGCTTGGTGCTATTTTCTACATTCTATGATAGATAATGGATCTTTTTATTAAATGACATGATTTTTCTAGCCTAAATTTGTCTTCTCTTATTTTCTAGTCGAAGATGTCAATCTCTTGGTTCCAATAGAAAATTTTGCGAATTTTTATGAGCTCTGGCCTATTTTCCACATTTTTGGAAGACATGAATCGTTTTATTAAATGATATGTATTTTGGCCTAATTTTGTCTTCTCTTATTTTCCAATTGAATTTGGCAATGTCCCGGTTCCAACTGACATTTTTGTGGATTTGTTTGAGCTCGGGGCTATTTTCTGCATTTTCTTGAAGATATAGATCTTTTAATTACATTATATGATTTTTATAGGCTAATTGTCTTTCATTTTTGCAATTGAAGATGACGAATTCCCAGTTCCAACGGACTTTTTTGTGGATTTTTCTGGCTCGGTGCTATTTTTTACATTTTCTGTAAGATTTGGGTCTTTATATTAAAATATATGACTTTAAATCCTAATTTTGTCTGCTCTTATTTTTCAGTCGTAAATGTCGATCTCCCGGTTCCATCTGATAATTTTGCAGATTATTCTGAGCTCAGTGATATTTTCTACATTTTCTGGAAGATATGGATGTTTTATTAAATGATATAAATTTTATAACCTAAGTTTCTATTCTCTTATTTTTCAATTGAAAATGGCGATCTCCCGGTTCCAACGGATATTTTTGTTTATTTTTTTGAGCTCAGGGCTATTTACTAATTTTTTTAAAATATATTGATCTTTTTATTAAATGATATGTTTTTGGCCTAATTTTCTTTTCTCTTATTTTTAAGTTGAAGATGGCGATCTCCTGGTTTCAACGGACATTTTTGCGTATATTCCCTGAGCTCGGGCTATTTTCTACATTTTTGGAAGATATGGATCTTTTGTATTGAAATATATTATTTTAATAGCCTAATTTTGTCTCCTCTTATTTTTTAGTTGAAGATGGCGACTTCCCGGTTCCGACAGACATTTTTGCAGATTTTTCTAAGATCGATTGTATTTTTAAATTTTCTTTAGGATATGTACCTTTTTGTACAGTGGTATGATTTTATAGCTTAATTTTGTCTTCTCTTATTTTCAGTTGAAGATGACGGCCTCCCCGTATCAACGGACATGTTTGTGGATTTTTCTGACCTCGGGCCTATTTATACTTCTTTTTATTAAATGATATGATTTTTTGGCTTAATTTTTTTTACTCATATTTTTCAGTTGAATATGGAAATATTTCTGTTCCAATGGACATTATTGCAGACTTTTCTGAGATAGAGGTTAGTTTCGACATTTTCTAGAAGATATGGGTCTTTTAATTAAATGATATGATTTTTACTGCCTAATTTTGTCTTCTTTTATTTTTCACTTGAAGATGCCGGTCTTCCAGTTCCAATGGACATTTTTGCGAATTTTTCTAACATAGAGACTATTATTTTTTAAAGATATCGATTTTTTATTAAATAATGTGATTTTGATCTAATTTTATCTTATCATTTATTTTTCGTTGATAATGGCGATCTCCCGGTTCCAACAGATATTTTTGCAGATTTTTTTGAGCTCTATGCTATTTTTTTGTAATATCTAGATTATATCGACCGTTTTATTAAAAGATATGATTTTTTGGCTGAATTTTTTGTCTTTTTGTTAAATTTAGCGACCTCCAGTTCCGACAGATATTTTTGCGGATTTTTTTGAGCTCGAGGATATTTTCTACATTTTATGGAAAATAAGAATCTTTACATTAAAGGATATGATTTTTATTGTCAAATTTTCGTCCCAGTTCCAACGGACATTTTTTCGGATTATCTGAGCACGATGCTATTTTCTTTTTTTAATGGAATATATGGATCTTTTTATTAAATGATATGATTTTTATTGCTTAAGTTTGTCTTCTATTATTTTTAATTGAAGATGGCAATCGCTGGTTCCAACGAACAATTTTGCAGATTTTTCTGAGCTCATGGCTACTTTCTGCATTTTAAAAAATGCAAGATATGAATCTTTTTATTAATTGATATGATTTTTTAACCAAAGTTTGTCTTCTCTTATTGTCCAATTGAAGATGGCGATATTTACATTGAATATTTGATTTTTGGCCTAATTTTTTATTCTCTTATATCTTAGTTGAAGATGGCATTCTCTCGGTCCCAAAGGACATTTTTGCGTATTTTTCTGAGCTCTAGGCTATTGTCGACATTTTCTGGAAGAAATGTATTGTTTTATTAAATGATATGATTTTTTGGCCTAATTTTGTCTTCTCTTATTTTCCAGTTGAAGTTGCTGATCTCCCTATTCCAACGGAAATTTTTGCGGATATTTCAGAGCTCCGAGCTACTTTCCATATTTTCTTGGAAGATGTGGATCGTTTTATAAAATGATATCAGAGAAGATAAAATTAGGCCAAAAAATGTTTGTTGGAACCGGGAAATCGCCATCTTCAACTTAAATATAAGAGAAGACAAAATTCGGGCCCGAGAAATCACCATCTTCATTTATAAAAATGTCCATTGTAACCTGGATATCGCCATCTTCTATAAAAAAAAATATTTTTATATATCAGTTTTTAGCTTGGAGCTATTTTCTACATTTTATGGTAGATATGAATCTTTTTATTAAATGACATGTATTTTCTAGCCTAAATTTGTCTTCTCTTATTTTCCCGTTGAAGATGTCAATCTCTCGATTCCAATGGAAAATTTTGCAGACTTTTCCAAGCTCCGGCCTAATTTTCACATTTTTGGAAGACATGGATCGTTTTATTAAATGATATGTATTTTGGCCTAATTTTGCCTTCTCTTATTTTCCACTTGAATGTGGCGATCTCCCGATTCCAACGGACATTTTTGCAGTTTTTCTGAGCTTGGGTTTATTTTCTATATTTTCTCGAAGATATGGATCTTTTAATTACATTATATGATTTTTGTAGGCTAATTTTGTCTTCTCTTATTTTTTAGTTGAAGATGGCAATATCCCGGTTCCAACGGATATTTTTTCCGATATTTCTCTGTTCGAGACTAGTTTCTACATTTTCTGTAAGATACAGATTTTTTATTAAATGTTATGATTTTTCTATCCTAATTTTGTCTTCTCTTATTTTTCAATTGAAGATGACAATCTCCCGGTTCCAACAGAAATTTTTGCAGATTCATCTGACCTCGACGCTATTTTCTGCATTTTATTGTCGATATGGATATTCTTATTAAATGATATGATTTTTATGCCAACGTTTATCTTCTTTTATTTTTCACTTGAAGATGGTGGTTTCCCAGTTTCAACGGAAATTTTTGTAGATTTTTCTTGTCTCGGGGCTAATTTCTGTATTTTCTGGAAGATATCGGTCGTTTTATTAAATGGTATGATTTTTTGGCCTAATTTTATCTTCTCTTTTTTCAATAAATTTGGTGATCTCTCGATTCCGACAGATATTTTTCGGATTTTTTGAGTTCGGGTATATTTTCTACATTTTATTGAAAATAAGAATCTAAATAAAATGACATGATTTTTATTGCCAAATTTCGTCTTTTCTTATTTTTCACTTGAACATGGCGATCTCCCGGTTCCAATGGAAATTTTTGCGGATTTTCTGAGCTCCGTCTTATTTTCCACATTTTATGAAGACATGGATCATTTTATTAAATTATATGTATTTTGGCCTAATTTTGCCTTCTCTTATTTTTCCAGTTGAATATGACGATCTCCCAGTTCCAACGGACATTTTTGCGGATTTTTCTGAGCTCGGTGCTATTTTCTATATTTTCTCGAAGATATGCATCTTTTTATTACATTATATGATCTGTATAGGCTAATTTTTTATTCTCTTATTTTTTTAGTTGACGATGGTAACATCTCCGTTCCAAGGATATTTTTGCCGATATTTCTGAGGCAGTGACTAGTTTCAACATTTTTTGTAAGATATATATCTTTTTATTAAATGATATGATTTTTCTATCCTAATTTTGTCCCCTCTTATTTTTCAATTGAAGATGGCAATCTCCCGGTACCAACAGAAATTTTTGCAGATTTCTCTGACCTCGAGGCTATTTTCTACGTTTTATTGTCGATATGGATATTTTGATTAAATCATATGATTTTTAGAGCCTACATTTATCTTCTTTTATTTTTCATTTGAAGATGCAGGTCTCCCAGTTCCAACGGACATTTTTGCGGATTTTTTTGAACTTGGGGCTATTTTCTATATTTTCTGGAAGATATCGATCGTTTTATTAAATGATAAGATTTTTGGCCTAATTTTGTCTTCTCTTATTTTTTTTGTTGATAATGTCGATCTCCTGGAACCAATTGATATTTTCGGATTTTTTTCGAGTTATGGCCTATTTTCTGTATTATCTTGAAGATATCGATCGTTTGATTAAATGATATGATTTTTTGGCCTTATTTTGTCTTCTTTTTTTGTTACATTTGACGATCTCCCTGTTCTGACGGATATTTTTGCGAATTTTTTTGATCTTGTGGATACTTTCTACATTTTATGGAAAATAAGAATCTTTATATTAAATGATAAGATTTTTATTTTCAAATATTGTTTTCTCTTATTTTCAGTTGAACATGGCGATCTTCCAGTTACAGCTGACATGTTTTCGAATTTTCTAAGCTCGGTGCTTTTTCTTTATTTTATGAAAGATATGTATCTTTTATTAAATGAAATGATGCTGATAGCTTTAGTTTGTCTTCTATTAATTTTAAGTTGAAGATGACGATTTCCCAGTTCCAACGGACATTTTTGCGGATTTTTTTTAGCGCTAGGCTATTTTCAACATTTTATGGAAGATAATGATTTTTTAATTAAATGATATGATTTTTATAACCTAAGTTTGTTCTCTCTTATTTTCCAATTGAAGATGGCGATTTTTATATTTAATGATATGATTTTAGGCCTAATTTTGTCTTCTCTTATATTTAATTGAAGATGGCATTCTCTCAGTCTCAAAGGAAATTTTTGCGGATTTTTCTGAGCTCCGGGCTATTTTCCACATTTTCTGGAAGATATGGAACGTTTTATTAAATGTTATGATTTTTGGCCTAATTTTGTCTTCTCTTAATTTCCAGTTGAAGTTAGCGAACCAAAAGACATATTTGCAGATATTTCAGAGCTCCAGGATATTTTCCATGTTTTCTGGAACATCGGATCGTTTTATTAAATGAAATCAGAGAATACAAAAAATTCCAAAAAATATCCGTTGGAACCGGGGAAATCGACATCTTCAACTAAAATATATGAGAAGACAAAATTCGAAACCGGAAATCGATATCTTTATCTATAAAAATGTCTGTTGTAACCGAGAAATCGCCATCTTCAACTTAAAATATTTTTAAAAATGATTTTCTGAGCTGGGGCTATTTTCTACATCTTATGAAAGTGTGGATCTTTTTATGAATTAATATTATTTTTCTAGCCTAAAAGTTTCTTCTCTTATTTTCCTGGTGTAGATGGCGATCTTTTTTTAAATAATTCATTTTTGGCCTAATTTTGTCTTCTCTTTTTTCCAGTTAAAGGTGGCGATCACCCGGTTCCAACGGACATTTTTGCAGATTTTTTGAGCTCCGACCTACTTTCCACATTTTTGGATGATATTCTTTGTTTTATTAAATGATATGATATTTTTGTCTAATTTTGTATTCTCTTATTTTTCCAGTTGAAAATTACGATCTCTATGTTCCAACAGACATGTTTTGCAGATTTTTTTGAGTTTGGGGCTATTTCTTCATTTTCTGGAAGATGTGTTTCTTTTTATTAAACGATATGATTTTTTGACCTAGTTTTGTATTCTCATGTTTTTCAGTGGAATATGTCGATTAGATGATATGATCACTTGGTCTGAGCTCGGAGCAATTTTTCTACATTTTTTAGAAGATATGGTTCTTTTTATTAAATGATATTAATTTTTGGCCTAATTTTATCTTTTCTTAGTTTTCAGTTGATGGCAATCTTCCGATTCCAACGGACATTTTTGCGGATTTTCTAAGCTCCGGCCTATTTTCTAAATTTTCTGAAAGATATGGATCGTTTTATTAAATGATATGATTTTTTGGCCTAATTTTTGAAGAGTGCGATCTCTCGGTTCAAACAAATACTTTTGCAGATTTTTCTGAGTTTGGTGCTATTTTTTATATTTTCTGAAAGACTTGTATCTTTATATTAAATGATATGATTTTTCATACTTTAATTTTGTCTTCTCTTATTTTTCAATTGAAGATGGCGATCTCGTACTAACTGACATTTTTATAGATTTTTTTGAGCTCGAGGCTATTTTCTACATTTTCTGGACAATATGTAGTTTTTTTATTAAATGCTATGATTTTTATAACCAAAGTTTCCCGTATCTTAATTTTTCAGTTTAAAATGACGACTCCTGGTTCCATCGAATATTTTTGCGGATTTTTCCGAGCTCTGGCGTATTTTCTACATTATCTGGAAGATATGAATAGTTTTATTTAATGATTTGATTTTTTGTCCTAATTTTGTTTTCTCTTATTTTTAAGTTCAAAAGTCTGATCTCGCTGTTCCGAATGACATTTTATCGATTTTTCTGAGCTCGGAGCTATTTTCTGCATTTTTTGAAATTATGGATCTTTTTATTAAAGGATATCATCGGTGGCCTAAATTTGTCTTTTCTTATTGTTTTCGTTAAAGACATCGATCTCCTGGTACCAACGGACATTTTTGCCGCTTTTTATGAGCTCCGGGCTATTTTCTATTTTCTATAAGATATGGATCTTTAAATTAAATGATATGATTTTTATAGCATAATTTTGTCTTAACTTGTTTTTTAGTTGAACATGGCGATCTCCCGGTTCCAACAGACAGTTTTGCGGATTTTTTTGAGCTGGTGCTATTTTCTACGTTTTGTGAAAGATATGTGTCTATATATTAAATGATATGATTTTAGGTTCTAATTTTGTCTTCTCTTATTTTTGAGTTGAATATGGTGATCTCTCAGTTCCAACAAACATTTTTTGGATTTTCTAAGCTCGGTGCTCTTTTCTAAATTTTCTAGAAGATATGAATATTTTTATTAAAGGATATGATTTTTATCGTCTAAAGTTCATCTTCTCTTATTTTTCAGTTGAAGATGGCGTCGCCCAGTTCAAACGGAAATTTTTGCAAATTTTATGAGCTCGGTGCTAGTTTTTGCTTTTTTTGAAGATATGGATCGTTTTACTAAATGATATGATTTTTGGCCTAATTTGTCTTCTCTTAATTTTTCGTTGATGATGGCAATCGCTTGGTTCCAATGGACATTTTTACAGATTTTTTTGAGCTACATGCTTTCTACATTTTCTGTAAAATTTGGATCTTTGTAAATGATATGATTTTTATAGCCTAATTTTGTCAGCACTTATTTATCATTTAAGGATGGAGATCTTTCGGTTTCAACGGACATTTTTGCAGATTTTTTAAGCTCTAATCTATTTTCTACATTTTCTGAAAGATATGTATTTTTATTAAATGATATGATTTTTGGCCTAATTTTGTCTTCTCTTCTTTTTACGGTTGAAGAAGGCAATCACCCGGTTCCAATTCACTATGTGTTGATTTTTCTAAGCTCGAGACTATTTTCTACATTTCCTGTAAGATATAGATCTTTATATTAAATGATATGATTTTTATAGCCTAATTTTATCTACTCTTATTTTCAGTTGAATATGACAATCTTCTGTTTCCAATGGGCATTTTGCGGACTTCTCTGAGCTCCGGACTATTTTTTACATTTTCTGGAAGATATGGATCTTTTTATTAAACGATATGCTTTTGGCCTAATTTTGTCTTTCATTTTTTTCAATTGAAAATGACGATATCCCGGTTCCAACTGACTTTTTTGCGGATTTTTCTTAGCGCAGTGCCTTTTTTACATTTTCTGTAAGATTTGGATCTTTATATTTAATGATATGATTTTAAATCCTAATTTTGTCTTCTCTTATTTTTCAGTTGTAGATGGTGATCTCCTGGTTCCATATGATATTTTTGCAGATTATTTTGTGCTCGGGTCTATTTTCTACATTTTCTGGCAGATATGGATGTTTTGTTAAATGATATAATTATTATAACTTAAGTTTCTCTTCTCTTATTTTTTTGTTGAAGAAGGCGATCTCCCGATTCCAACGGATATTTTTGTTGATTTTTCTGAGCTCAGGGCTATTCCCTAAATCTTTTGAAAGATATTGATCTTTTTATTAAATGATAGGATTTTGGCCTAATTTTCTTTTCTCTTATTTTTCAGTTGAAGATGTTGATCTGCCAGTTCCAACATACAGTTTTTCGTATTTTCCCTGAGCTCGGAACTATTTTCTCCATTTTGGAAGATATGGATCTTTTGTATTGAAATATATTATTTTTATAGCCTAATTTTGTCTCATCTTATTTTTTAGTTGAATATGGCAACTGCCTAGTTTTGACAGACCTTTGTGCATATTTTTCTATGATCGATTGTATTTTTAAATTTTCTATAGGATATGTACCTTTTTGTTAAATGATATGATTTTTATAGCCTAATTTTGTCTTCTCTTATTTTCACTTGAAGATGGCGATCTCCACATACCAACGGATATTTTAGCAGATTTTTCTGACCTCGAGCCTATTTCTACTTCTTTTTATTAATTGATATGATTTTTTGGCTTAATTTTGTCTACTCATATTTTTCAGTTGAATATGCCGATCTTTCTGTTCCAGCAGACATTGTTGCAGATTTTTCTGAGATTGTGGTTATTTTCGACATTTTCTATACGGTATGGATCTTTTATTAAATGAAATGATTTTTACAGCCAAATTTTGTCTTCTCTTATTTTTTACTTGAAGATGGCGGTCTTCCAGTTCCAACAGACATTTTTGCTAATTTCTGTTACCACGAGATTACCTTCTATATTTCTAAAAGATATCAATTGTTTTATTAAATAATATGATTTTTGACCTAATTGTATCCTATCATATATTTTTTGTTAATGATGGCGATCTCCCAGTTCCAACAGATATTTTTGCGGATTTTTCTGAGTTCTGTGCTATTTCCAGTAATATCTGGAAAATATCAACTGCTTTATTAAAATGATACGATTTTTTGGCTGAATTTTGTCTTTTTGTTTAATTTAGCGATCTCCCGGTTCCGACAGATATTTTCGTGGATTTTTCTGAGCTCGGAGATATTTTCTACATTTTATGGAAAATAAGAATCTTTATATTAAATGATATAATTTTTATTGTCAAATTTTTTCTTCTCTTATTTTTCAGTTGAATATAGCGATCTCCCGGTTCCAACGGACATTTTTTCAGATTTTTCGAGATTTTCTTTTTTATAGAAGATATGGATCTTTTTATTAAATGATACTATTTTTGTTGATTAAGTTTGTCTTCTATTATTTTTAAGTTGAAGATGGGATCTCCTGGTTCCAACGGACATTTTTGCAGATTTTTCTATGCTCATGGCTATGTTCTGCTGTTTATTAAATATATGGATCTTTTTATTAAATGATATGATTTTTTTAACCAAAGTTTGTCTTCTCTTATTGTCCAATTGAAGATGGCGATCTTTATATTGAATGATTTGATTTTTTGGCTTCATTTTGTCTTCTCTTTTATCTTAGTTGAAGACTGCATTCTCTCGGTCCCAAAAGATATTTTTGCGGATTTTTCTGAGCTCAGGGCTATTGTCCACTTTTTCTGGAAGATATGGATCGTTTTATTAAATGCTATGATTTTTGGCCAAATTTTGTCTTCTGTTAATTTCCCGTTGAAGTTAGCGATCTCCCGGTTCCAACAGAATAATTAGCGGATATTTCTGAGCTCCAAGATATTTTCCATGTTTTCTAGAATATATGGATCGTTTTATTAAATGATATCAGAGAATACAAAATTAGGCCAAAAATGTCCGTTAGAACTCGGAAATCTCCATTTTCAACTGAAATATAAGAGAAGACAATATTCGAAATAGGGAAATCACCATCTTCATTTTTAAAAATGTCCGTTGTGACTGGGATATTGCCATCTTCAACTAAAAAGATTTTTATAGATCATTTTCTGAGCTTGGTACGATTTTATACATTTTATGTGATATATGGATCTTTTATTAATTGAAGATGACGATCGTTTTTTGTCTTCTTATAATTTTTAACTAATGATGGTGATGTCCCAGTTGCAATGAAAATTTTTGCAGATTTTTCTGAACTCGAGGCTATTTCCTACATTTTATTGTAGATATGGATTTTTTATTAAATGATATGATTTTTATAATCTACGTTTGTATTCTCTTATTTTTCACATGAAAATGGTGGTTATCCGGTTCCAACGGAAATTTTTGCAGATTTTTCTGACCTCAGGGCTATTTTCTGTATTTTCTGGAAGATAACGACTGTTTTATTAAATGCAATGATTTTTGTCTAATTTTGTCTTCTTTATATTTTATATTGATAATGGCGATCTCCCGGTTCCCACGGATATTTTTGAGAATTTTTCTGAGCTCAGGGCTATTTTCTGTATTATCTGGAAGATATCAATTGTTTTATTAAATGATAAGATATTTTGGCCTAATTTTGTCTTCTTTGTTTTTCGTTAAATTTTGCACTCTCCCGGTTTCGACGAATATTTTTGCAGATTTTTCTGAGCTCGGGTATATTTTCTACATTTTATGAAAAATAAGAATATTTACATTAAATGATATGATTTTTATTGCCTAATTTTGTCTTCTCTTATTTTTGAGTTGAACATAGCGATCTCCCGGTTCTAATGAAATTTTTGCAGATTTTCTGAGCACCATGCTATTTTCTTTATTTTATGGAAAATATGGATCTTTTTATTAATTAATATGATTTTATAGTTTAAGTTTGTCATCTATTATTTTTAAGTTGAAGACGGCGATCCCAGTTCCAACGGACATTTTTGAGGATTTTTCTGAGCTTAGGGCTATTTTCTACATTTTATGGAAGATATGGATATTTTTATTAAATGATATGATTTTTATAACTTAAGTTTGTTTTCTCTTATTTTCCAATTGAAGATGGCAATCTTTCTATTGAATGATATGATTTTTTGCCCTCATTTGGTAGCGGAACCGGCATTGTAATAAAGACTCCGGAGGGGAGCCTATTGGAGTACGTCCTCCGCTTCAACTTCTCGACAACCAACAATGTGGCGGAGTACGAGGCCGTACTTAACGGCCTAAAGCTCTGCCGGGTGCTTGGAGCGACAAATGTGATGTTGATCAATGATTCAAGGCTGGTCATTCAGCAAATTGAAGGAAGCTTCGAGGCAAGGGAGGAACTGATGAAGCGGTACCTGTAGTGTGCCCAAGCCGAACTCCTCAAATTTAGGAAAGCAGCGGTCCAACATCTACCAAGATCGAAAACCTGCGGGCCGACGCCCTCTCAAAGCTGATTTCGTCTTCTCTGGCAGAGATTGGGAAATCCATCTACATTGAGAACTTACTGACACCCAGTATTGAGGAGGGTGAACTGATGTGCATCGACCAAGATCGATCATGGATGAGCCCGATCATCGCCTACATGAAGACTGGAGCCATACCAGAAGATAGGCTGGAGGTGCAGAAGACCTAGAGTTGGTCTTTGTTGTTCGTGATCTTCGACGACGTACTCTACCGAAAGCGTCGCGCGAAGAATGACGTATTGCCCTACTTAAAGTGTCTTGGGCCGAGAAGAGCTGAGGAAGTCATCCACGAAACACATGAAGGATTCTAAAGGAATCATCATGGTGGCCGAACCCCGGCACATAAAGCAGTCCTGTGGGGCTACTATTGGCCGACCATGCTGAAGGACGCAATCGACTTCGTCAATCGGTGCAAGGAAAGCCAGAAATTCTTCAAGCATACAAAGGCTCCTTCTGCCGACATGGTTCCAATTCTTAGCCCGGTCCCATTTGCCAAGTGGGGTATGGACATCCTCAGACCATTTCCAATGGCAGCCGGAGGAAGGAAGTTCCTAGTTGTCGATGTCGACTTCTTCACCAAGTGGATCGAAGCGAAGACTCTAGCGTGCATTACATCAAAGGACATAAATAGCTTCGTTTAGAAGTCTATCATATGTCGCTTTAGTATACCCCGCTCCATTGTGACGGACAACGAGATGTAGTTCAACTCCGCGGACTTTAGAGAATTCTGCTCAGATTGGGGCGTTAACCTTCACTTTGCCTCTGTGGCGCATCCGCAGTGCAATGGCATGGCCGAGGCAGTGAACAAATGCATCCTTGGACCCTTGAAGAATAAGGCTGGCAATGCCTCTGGATCTTGGCCTGACGAGCTACCCTGTATCATTTGGTCTTACCGCATTACGTACAAAGCTTCAACTGGTGAGAGCCCCTTCATGCTAGCCTATGGGGTAGAAGCCATCGTCCCAGTGGAGGTTGGAAAAAAAATCTCTCTGCCTCCAGTACTTCAACGAACAAGCAAATGAAGAAGGCCTCGATCTCAACACTGAGCTCATCGACGAGGTAAGGCATCGTGCTCTAACATGTCTTGTCAAAAACAGCCAAAGGATGGCGAGGTACTACAACTCTCGGGTGAGGAAGCGGAGCTTCAGAGTCGGCGACCTCGTCCTCAGGGACGCAACCTTCAAACCTGAGATTGGCTGCCCTGAAAAGCTCTCTGTCAAATGGAAAGGCCCCTACAAAATAGTGGACATTGTGGGACCATCAACCTACATATTGGCAAACATGGAGGGGAATCTGTGGAATGCCCAATACTTACTTAAGTACTATCAATAAAATTTGTGATTTTATATTTGTACAAACAATGTGTTGTTTGAATGTAAGATTCAGATCCCCTCCAAGATAGAAAGTGCCTCCATAAAGGTCGTCTTAATCATCCGGAGCGGGTAACCTCGCTACAAGTAAACTCTTATGTTTTCGTTTGTATATACGTATTATGCGAACTAAAATTTCAGCTCCTACCTAAAATTGGAGCTCCTCCGAGTAGGCCGACTAAGCACCCTAGAGCTTGAGCTCCCAAAGGACGACCTAGTTAATAAAAACACAGGTTTTATTCTATCCCTAATACGTCGCTACGTTTCGACTTACACACTCTTCGAGTCTCTCTTGTGTATTAGAAATTCCAGGTCAAGGTCGGCTTGATCACTGGAAGAGAACGGATCACTATAATAGCTGGAGCATATGAAGAATACTAGGAAGCCAACATGAGCAATAAAATATATATATTGTGCAAAGAATGAGAATAAGCTCTAAATGTGATTCATAAAGTGAACATATACAAAAAAATAGCATGATTAAGCATAATTCTTAACCCACAATTGGGGGTAGATATGGGGTATAAATATGCACTTTCCGCCACGAATTAACAATGACTTCAAAATGGGAAAGAAGAGAAATTGATATTTAGGAGGTCAATGACATGAAGAGCTACACCGTGGTGAATCTCATCGATACTTTCATGTCTTATGAAGTGAGAAGGAAGAACTGTTTGAAGATTAAAGGAATGATGAAGACAACGGAGGCAAAGAAGAAGGCATTTGCATTCAAATTCACCTCTTCATCCTTCGATAATGATGAGTCCAATAATAAGATGGATTTGGAAGAAATGGCGCTCATGGCGAAGAAGTTCCAATGCTTCTTTCGCAAAGGTAAATTCCCATCCAAATCCAAATTCGATCGCACTAACAATTCTTCTTCTCTTTGTTTTAAGTGCAACAAGCCGGGGCACATCAAGAAGGATTGCCCAATGCTAAAGAACAAAGAAAAGTGGAAGGCACTGAAGTGCCACAAGTCAGACAAATTCAAGAAGGATAAGAAGAAATGACTTGTTGGTACTTTCGATGATTCGAGTGGGGATTCTTCAAGCGAATCCGAGGATGAGAAGGGTGAGAGTGCACACATGTACTTCATGGTATGTGAGGATACACTCTTCGATGGAAGCCTAGTGAGAATGATGAACCCAAGATAACTATGGATGAACTTAGAATAGCTAATGAAGAGTTATTTTCTAATTATCAATCTCTTATGCTTAAATACATTAAGTCTAAGGAATTAAAAGCTAGTAAGTCATCCATGCCATCCATCACCAACAATGACACCATTGTTGGAACAATCACACTTGAGAAAGCAAATTTGATTTCTCAAATAGCATATTGATAATTGATGTGAATTCCCTCAAATCTCAATTAGATCATGTACCTCTTGAAAATAGTGATGATCTTCTATCATAAAACACATAATTGGGTATCGAGAATAAATTTAACCCAAGTGCAAAAGCTCACCACACGTGTCCACCTTGGACACTTCTATTTATTCTCTTCGGGAGAAATATGAGCTCATGTCCTCCCAAATTAAAAGATTTAACAAAGGAAAATGACAATTGGATGAGTTGATTTCAAACCAATTTCCAGCCACACGTCGTGTTGGACTTAGTTATTCAAAAGAAAATGCATCCAAATCACACACCTCCTATAGTGGTGACATTATATATTTTGTGATGCCATCTTTTAGTGCATCCATGAGTAGTGACCAAAACACTTTGGGTAGTAAACCTACCAAGAAGGTCACCACTCCACACACTCACTCTTTTGCCAAGAAACCAACCAAGGGTGGAATCAAAAGAAGGGACACGCATTCATTTACACTAACATACACTCCCACGTAGGAACACTCATTCAACACATGTGAACATGTATAATGAATTTTATGCAGCACACCCACAGACACGTGCAAACCCACACATGAGAAATACTCATGCACGTACATGTTCACAAGGTTCACGGACATGTTCACAAGGTTTAAGATGCAGGAAGGAGAGAGCATCTCGGACATGTTCATAAGGTTCACGGATATCGTGAATGCTTTGGAAGGACTTGGGAAGGTGATTTCTCAAGAGGATCGAGTTGAGAAGCTCCTTGATTCCCTTACGCCTCAATGGGAGTCAAAGGTCAACAGTATTGTGGAGTCAAACTACATTACCAAATACATCGTTGAGGCGTGCAATGAGAATCTCATGGCATATAAAGTGAAGCGTCTACATATGAAAGAGATTCAACCATCCAAGCCCGAGGAGTAGGAAAGGCCAATGAGAATTGCATTCCATGCCGCGAAGGAGCCAATCAAATGGAGAAAGAAATTCCATCAAGAAGCCTCAAGTGAAGAAGATGGAGATGGTGAGGCTAGTGATGATGATATCATGGAGCTCGCCAAGCAACTCCAAGCGTTCTTAAAGGACAAGTAAGGTAAGTCTTCGTCAAGTTTGTCTCTAAATCTAACAAGACTCCTACGTGTTTCAGTTGTAGAGGTAAAGGTCATCTTTCTACCGAATGTCCTTCCAAACCCTCCAAAGAATCTTACAAAGGAAATAGGAAGAAATTTTGGAAAGGGAAGTCCAAATACAAGAACAAAAAGAAGGGTCCTTTTGGCACGTTTGATGACTCAAGTGAGGACTCATCAAATGAAGAAGAAGATCATAAGGAGGAGGCTCACATGTGCTTTTCGTCATTCGATGACTTCTCTACAAGTGGAGATGAAGAGGTAAACATTCTCAACTCCAATGAAGAAGGTTGCTTCATGGCTATTGAGGAAGATCTTCATCAAGCTCTAGCGAGGAGTGCAAAAATGAGGATGATGAAGATGTGGATGATCCAAATCTATCATATAAGGAGCCTAAATATCGCAATGAGGAGCTCTCCAAAGGGTAAGTAAATGAATTGATGCTTACCCTAAATTGAATGCTATATTTAATGTTGCTAGGAGTAGGTTGCATGAATTAGAATATACTAGTGTAAATGTTAATGCGTTGCATGTTGTTGACACTAATGAGAGAGACATACTTCTCTATCAAGTTAAGTAATTGAGCACCACTAATGAAAATTTGATAGCTCAAAACTTTAACAACTAACATTGAAATGCGAAGAGGAATCCCAAAAGCTCATAAGCTTTGTGCATTCTAGGGTTTCACTCCACGATTTGTTGGAAAAACAACATTCGGTAAACATAGAGGAGGATTGGGTTATATTCCAAATGTGGTATCCAAACCCACCTCTATTTCTTTTTTTGGTGCAAAATCAAGACTTACTGCTAAAGCACCTAAGAAGAGCCACCATGCATTCTTGTACAACAATAACCCTAACAAGATGCATGTAAATCACAAGGTGATGAAGGAGAATGAAAATTCTTCATTTTTTGCTAAGAAGCAAACCCCTCACTTTTCGCATGCCAAGAAAAAATTTCTTTCACCTATGCATATCACATCCACCCGCAAAGGCAAAACCATTGCCTAGAAAATTCTTAAGTCTTTGGATTCCCAATAGGTTTAGTGTGCAAGAGAGGGATAATTATATCAACTCTTTAGTTAGGGATGTGGTCGCCTCATATAATTATGTTAGTAAAGCAAACTCTTCTTGGGTTTGGTTCACTAATGTATAGGTCTCTCACACATGTGCATATTGCATGTGTATCATACTTATATTTCTATATTTTAGCATACACATTGATTGTGTGTGATTTTTCATGATTTTGATAATATTTTCAAATTATTTTTAATGAAAATAGGACCTTGGGGATTTCATTATCATACATGAATTTATTGATCCATGTGTTTGACAATGGGGGAGTTAGTATGTTATATATGTTTAAATTACTATAAAACATATTTTAACTCTCTTTTGGTTTATTTTTGAGATCATTATCTACAATTGGTTATAGTGGTCTCAAACTCAACCCATTGATGTTGCCAACATTATATATGCTATATTTTCTCTTGGAAATGTCATTTGTATCAATGAGATTTGATCTTTTTATATCAATATTGATACAATTTCGGCCCATGGCTCCAATTAATTTTTATTAGATCATAGAAGTCAACATTTTGACCTTTCCTATGATCTAAGGGGAGCATGAAATAATGATTGATACACACTTAAGATTTCATATTAGGTATCAAACATATCTTAATCTCTTGCATTTTGTCGCATTTTTAAAGAGAATCAATGACAAAAGTTATTTCTTGTATGTTGTGTCCACCTTTTTGACAATGACAAGAGAGAGATATAGATTATGTAAGTCATATGGAGAGAGATATGGTTTATGTAATCTTGCCTATATGTCACAATTGGTTTGGATCTTTATTGGTTTATTCTTTTCAACTGGTGCATATAAGTAGGGGAGCTCATTAGCATTGTGCTTTAATCTTTTATCTTTACACAATGTGTGTCATCATCAAAAGGGGGAGAATGTTAGTTCTTAACGGTCAAGATTAATGTTGTTTTGATGATGATCAACACATTATATTAGTGTGCTAATCAACCTCATGTGTTAGTTTCAGTTTATCTTAATGATTATATGTTGATGAGACAAAGCATAAAGCTTAGAGGATGATACAATGAAGATCTTAAAGACCTTCAAGAGTGATGGATTGCTCAAGCTTGGATGTAGCCATGAGATCATCTAATGAATCCAATGCTTGGAGCATGATGGTGGCTAGGACCTCAATGCATCAAGAACGTGAAGTCTAGACTCTGCGAGAAGCTATTGTAATTCATGTAATTTACTCTCTCTTTTCTCATTTGAGTCATAGGATTATTGTAGTGCCTTGATTAGATGGTTATACACACATGCACGCATCATAAACATCTTAGTGAACCATATGATCAACCTAGAACACATCCCAATAGGTTCATATGGTCAAAACCTTAGTGGAAATTTTAGTTGCAAGACAGGGACCTGACGTAGAAAGTACATGAACCTATGTGGTCATCAGAGGTCTGGTCATCCTTCTACAGGCGCATGTCCTGTTTACTCGAGAGTAGATTGCTTGCTAACTTTTTAGACCAGTCTGCCTTCAAACTGAGCCCAGTTTTTCAGTAGTTTGAATTTTTCATCCAAACCACCTTCACTAGTTAGCTAACTTCCTAAGCTTTCCAACACAACTTGAATCACTTAATTCCAATATCTGTAGTGGCAGATAGGACTATTTTGGTGAAGTTGTTCCCTGAAAATCAGCCTGATGTTTCTGATTTTTCAAATCAGTCTGCCTTCAAAGTTGAATCAGTTTTTCTATAGTTTGATTTTTCATCCAAACCACTTGCATTGGTTAGCTAACTTACTCAGCTTTCCAACCCAACTTGAATTGCTCAGTTCTTATATCTGTAGTGGTAGATATAGATCTTTTAGTGAAAATGTATACAGAATTTCAGCATGCTGATTTTTAGCTGCACAGGGGCCTATTAAACCTTCATCAGGCACCTGGTCCAGCAGTGCTTTTGCCCATTTATAGCCATTGGGGTTCTTAGTGTTTGGTCTTTTGGCTTGGATTCTTGGCTTTTCTTGGGCTGTTTTGGATCCATATATATAGGAGAGTGCTTAGTTCATTTAGAACTCTTGAAAAACTTTGAAGATCACATAATCTCTTCATTAAGCCTCCGCTCCTTCATTCCCTTCATTAGAGCTTCATTCGTATGCTATAGCATCTAAGCGTTAGAGAATTTCTACAAGGGATTTCAATCTCATCCCTTTCTTGGTGAACATCTTTCTTCTCTTCATTCACTCAATTGAGAAGTGTTAGAGTTCATTCCTAGAAGAGAGAAAGATCAACAAGTTCAATCAAAGTCTCATCTCAAGCATTTGGCTTTTAGACTTGCATGCCTTCATTTACACTTTGGTAAGACCATTTCAAGGCATAGTTAAGTGTTATTTTGTTTCATCTTTTTGAGTGACACCCTAACTCTCTTTGTGAGGTTAGCTTCTCCCTTTGTGGAAGGTTGAGTCCTCGTGTAGGACTAACCCATGTGTAGGGTTTGTGTGAGTCCTTGTGTAGGGCAAATTCCTTGTGTGGAGTGTCCCTCGGGTAGGAAGTTGTATTCATTAACTTGTGTAGGATTATAGTGGATATTGGGGTGTGGCTGGATGTACCCAACTTTGGAGAACCAGGATAAATCCTTTGTGTTATGTTTGCTTATTTGTGTTCATTAATCTCCTTTTTCATTTATAATTCCGTATTTGCTAGTATATTTTTTAATTGCACAATTATTGCCATTACACTATTCACCTCCCTTCTAGTGTATGTTGTTTAATATTGCAAGGTAGACGGTTCTTACATAAATGATTTCCATGAGTTTCTGATTGGGATAACCCCACTGTTGCTTCGAATTGTAGGGTTGAAGAATTTTTCTATTTCTGGCAACCTTAGCTTACACAAATGGCAAAAATTGGCCAACCCAAGCCTCAAACGACAGAATTCTTTGCTCCTACGACATCGATAGTGCATCACGATCACTTTCTAAGGGAAATCAATAAGAATCCACTCATGGTTTCAATACACAAGAAATTGCCACCGTTAATGATTTCTGGGACTCGTACAGATTTCACAGGCATTATGGGGAAATACGAGGCCAAATGAGGAGCGTCTGTGGTTTCTGTGTGAAGAGATGGTAGTTTCCATGATCTCCCAAGAGATTTTGATTGTGATAACCCCACGGTTGCTCTGAATAGTGGTTTTGAAGAATTTTTCCATTTCTGGCAGCCTTAGTGTAAGGACCCTGGCTATGAGGAAAACACTAGAAGGGGATTGAATAGTGTTTATAAAAATTAACTAAGAAATTACATCTAATTAAAATCCTAATCCAACAACGATGTGGAATAAAATGAAACAACAAATTAGATATGCAAACACAAGGATGTTTCAAGGGTTCGGATTACCCAAGTCAAATCCGACTTGTTTCCGATAATCCTACGTCCTTTCTACTCGGGATACCACCCGCATACTCAAGTTAGAACCCTAACTTGAGGTTTCCTTTCAATCCACTTGTAGAAACTCTACAAGTGTAATCAATACACAATTGATGTTCTTGAATCCTACAACTTGGGATCAAGCAAAGCACTCTCACAATTAACGAGAGTTATGAAATTTGAAATTAAACACTTACAAATCACATATGCCTTGAAGGAAAACTTGAAGGAGCAAAGAGATGTGAGCGTTGATCTCTTCCAAGAAGAGAGTGAAGCCATTTTTTTGTCACCACCAAATGCCTAAATGATATCAACTTTGATTCTAGATTGGAGAACAAGAGAGAATGAGATTCTAAGGCTTAGATAGAATTGAGAGCTTAAGAGTTTAGAGATGAGATCAATGAATTCTTAAGGATTCCAAGAAGTCTCCAATGAAACAGTAGGAGACCCTTTTATAGTTTCTATAAAACCCTCAAATAGAATACCCAAATGTTGAGTATTGGTGTTTCATACCAATCTTATTTTGATGATGATCACAACATTATGTTGTTGCTAATGACTCTCGTGTTTTAGTCTCACAGTTTCTTGTCAAGATTATCTTTTTTGGAGACTAATCACTTGGTGTAAGGATGGACATCAAGTGGTGAAGGGCCAAAGCTTGGACTCAAGGGATGCCAAAGCTTGGAGATGATGGGGAGATTCAAGGCATCAAGATTGAAGACTTAGACTCTAAGGAAAGCAATGTAATCTATGTAATATTTACTTTATTGCTTTCTCTCTCTTTTGAGTCTAGATTAATGTAATGCCTTGTTAGATGGTCTACTCATACATGCATATGCATCTAACCATCTTAGTGAGCCTTAGGATTACCATACAACCCAATAGGTTCATCTTGTCCAAAGACTCATTCGGAGTCTCTGGCTCTCCATCAGTCGCCTGTTGAAGGAATAACAGTTGACTGGGTGATTTCCAGTCGCCTGTATATCCTTTTACATCCGACTGATATGCACTGCTCAAGTCTTCATTTCAATTAACTCAACTTGAGCTTTTCGCATCAGTCGACTACTGATCAGTTTACAGTCGCATGTATATTTACAGTCGCCTGTAGATTGGTCATCAGTCGACTGAGTAGCGAAAGTGCAAATCTCTGCCTCTTTCTGTTTTTCTCCATCTTCTGCAGCAGACGACTGATACAGGTTTTACAGTCGCCTGACTATACGACAGTCGACTGTATTATTGTCATCAGTCGCCTGTGTGCTTATCTGGAGAAAGAGTGCAGCTCTCTGTTTTATTCCATCCCCTGCAGCAGTCGCTTGTGAAGATTTTACAGGCGCCTGTCCTATTTCTCAGTCGATTGTGTTGTCTTCTTCAGTCGACTGTCCTGGCTCATATTATAGCCGTTGAGTATTTTTAGCCGTTGATCAGTCAACTGTCTTTTGATCATCAATCGACTGTTGATGTCGTTTTCACCCAGTTTCTAGCCGTTGCAGTTTTGGGCTGATGGATGTTTTCTTAGGTTTTGAGGGTTGTTATAGGGTTCCTATATATATGGGTGTGCTGCCATCTCTTATTCTTCTTGATGCTATTGAAAATCTCAAGAGATCTATAAGCCACTCATAAACTCTCTTAATTCCCTCATTTGAGCATTCATTCCTCTTCATGCATTGAAGTCCAGCTCAAGGGAATTCATCCAAGTGCTCTCAAGCATATCTCAACACTTGGAGATCCTCTTCCATGCCTTGCATTCATCTATGAGTAAGCATCTCAAGGCATAGGTAAGAGTATTTATTTTACTTGGTGAATTTGTAACACTAATTATTTTAGTGGGAATTAGTCTTTCTCTCTTTGTAGGAGTTTATCTCTTTGTGGGATTAGGATATTCTCTTAGTGGTAATAACTCTCTTTGTGGGAGTAACTCTCTTTTTATGAGAGTTTAGTGTCCTAGTGTAGGGCTAACCCTAATTCTTTGAGTGGGAGTTAGTGATTTTCTGTGTGGGAGTCTTGACCCTCGTGTAGGGTTGGTTGGGTCCTTGTGTAGGGCAAAATCCTCTTTGTGGGATATCTCCTTGTGAGATTTTGTTGAGTATTGATTCCCCGGATTTGGTTTTGGATGATGAGAAAACATAAATATAGTGAACTAACTCTTTGTGAGTGCAGTTATGGAGATCGTCGTCAAAACACTACGTACATCAAAAGCGACGTCTCAAGACTTTTCAATATGCATGATCGTGTGCCTGAAGCTTCGTTGAAGCTCAAGGAGTTTTATTGAAGTCAAGAGTGAAGATTAAAGCTTTGAAGACGGTTCGTCATGTTTAATTTAATGTCTTCTAGCTTCATAGATTAGAATGTTAAGGCTTGAGTAGGACTTACATTATAATCTTCATTTCGCTCATATCTTAGAGCTAGGATTATCTCAGAAGCCATTAGAAACTTTCCCGAAGCATATCGCTTCTTCCCTCGGCTTCTAGTGCATCTTAGTTGGTTCAAGTAGAAGAACCAACCGACTAGATGACGATCTAGTCGGTCGGTAATTCCTCTTGAACCGACTAGATGTCCTTGCTCAATTCAGCCTGGCACTGTTGATTAATTAGTCGGTCAAAGAAGGTTCACCGACCGACTAGATGACGATCTAGTCGGTTAGGAATCCTTCTCAGACCGACTAGTTATCATTGCCTGATTTCAGCCTGATCTACTGTTTATAGTTAGTCGGTCAAAGAACAACGACCGACCGATTAGTTGTGAAACTAGTCGGTTGAAACTTGTTCTTAAACCGACTAGCTGTCTTTGAATCCAGCCTATACTATTTCAACTCTTAGTCGGTCAAAGAACACTCACCGACCGACTAGTTGGCAAACTAGTCGGTTGGCAAGTCTTCTTAAAACGACTAGTTCATATCGCCTGGAATTCTCTTTATTGGCTGTTCAGCTGTTAGTCGGCTCATGTTGAATCACCGACCGACTAGTTGAGAAACTTGTCGGTCAGTGATCCTTCTTTGACCGACTAGTCTGCTTCAAAATAGAGCCGTTGGGAACTTTTTCAACACGATTTTTCTTGCCTCTATAAATACAAACATGATTCGTTTGAGGCAAGACTAGAGGTCCATTATCAAAGTTATTTCAGACCTAAGAGAGGAGTTTTCTCAAGCTATTTCCAAGCTCTCTCTTCTCACCAAGAATCTCTCCCTCACTTCTTGAGGACTAATTCCTCAAGAGAGATTCTCTCTATTGTGAGCCTCTCAAGCTAAGAGCTTGATCCAAGGTCACCAACTCCACCCTAGGCTTCCATTGCTGGTCAACTTCTTGGAGCTAGGGTTTGGTGACATCTTCTTCCTCAAAATCCCTATTTGCCCTAATTTGGTAAGTACACTCAAGGCATAGGATTTTGTGGTAAGTGTTTCATTATTTCATCGCATTTGATATTTGAATTGTTCTCTCGGTTGTGAGAGAAGTGTGTGATCCCGGGTTGTGGGAGTCACATGTTCATTGTGTATGATTTGGTCTTGTAGAGGGTTTTCTACAAGAATTTCATAGTGCAAAATCTTGGGTTAGTGGTTTCTAACTCAAGTATCCGGAGGGGATCCGGGTGGTTGGGACGTAGGATCACCGGGAACAATTTGGGGAGACTTGGGTGGATCCGAACCCGTTACATACTTTGTTTGCATTGTCTATTCTTGTTGTTTGTAGTCTATTCCGCTTTGTTGTTTGTGTGTTTGCACAATAATTAGGAATAACTCTCTTGATTATTTTAAAGTACTATTCACTCCTCCTCTAGTACATGTGCAGTAGCTACGCAGGCCATTACAATTGGTATCAGAGCCAAGTTCAAAACTATGACAAACAACGACTACATCGTGTTCAAGAATCGTGAAGGAGCTTCTTCGGTGATGGAAGGACACTCCTCAACAAGGCCTCCCTTCTTCAACGGTACCAATTACGGCGGATGGAAACTTTTCTCCGGAGCACTTCACTATGGAGAGCCACGATGACGGAGTATGTCGAGCCCACCGAACAAGATTTCACGAAGTGTACTACCGCGGAGGTCGCCGCGGAGGTAAACAATGCCAAGGCAATGAATGCCTTGCAATGTGCGTTGGAGCCCGAGGACTTCAACAAGATATGCACATGTAAGAGTGCATATCAAATATGGAACCAACTCCTCATCTTGCACGAAGGAACGAGTATGGTAAAGGACTCTAAACTCTTTGTTGCTAACAAAGAGTTCGAATTATTTCATATGCAACAGGGTGAGAAGATGAAGGAGTACTATGCTCGCTTCGTCGACATTACCAATGAATTGGAGGCTCTTGGAAAGACCTACACCCAAAAGGAGAAAGTCTCAAAGATAATTGACGGACTTCCTTCTTGTTGGAAAAAGCGTACCTTCACCATCGAGGAAGGTAATGATATGAATAAATATACCGTCGTTCAACTAATGGGTACCTTGATGTCTTATGAGGTACGCAAGGATAGTAAGATAATGATGCAAGACAAGATGAAGTCGTACTTGAACTAAGACGAGCCAAAGAAAAAGACAATTGCGTTCAAGGCCGCTCCATCTACATCTACCGATGATGAAGAATCGGAAGACGAGTTGGACATAGAAGCTTTGGCCGAGATGGCAAAGAAGTTCGACCGATTCTTCCGAAAAGGTAACTTTAGGAATAAATCTAAAGTTAGTTCGACTAATGCTTCTACTCCCGTGTGTTATAAATGCAACAAACCAGGACATATCAAGCCGGATTGTCCTCTCAACATACACAAGGAGAAGTGCAAGGCACCCAAGTACGACAAGTCGAGAAAGTACAAGAAAGGGTACAAGAAAGGGCTTGTCGGCTCATTCACCGACTCCTCAAGTGGAGAGCCGGATGATGAAGAAGTGGAGAAAGCAAACATGTGCTTTATGGCTAGAGAGGAACGTGATCAAGAGACCTCCTCCGATGAAAGCGAGGATGAAAGCGAGGATGAAGGTGAAGAGGTAACTATGGATGAACTTAGATTAGCCAACGAACAACTTTGGTATAAGTTTTCTAATTTGGCTAATAAATTTATTAAGACTAAAAAGGAGTTAACTAGTCTTCAAACCTCGCCTAAGCCTATCATCGTCAACAACGACACCGTTGTTGAAGGGTTGAGAAATGAGATTGTAAATCTCAAGTCTCAACTTGAGCATGTTCATATCGAGGATTCGGATGAACATGTGATAGCGGATTTGACGTCTCAAAACTTAACTTTGAGTATTGAGAATAAGAATCTCAAGTCACGTGTTTGTGCACTCACATCGCAAGTGTCCACCTTGGATGCTTATATGCATTCTCTCTCCGAGAAGTATGAGTGCACATTAGGCCGAATCAATGAATTCAATAAAGGTAAGGGACATTTGGATAATATCCTAAATGACTTACTTCCGGCCAATCATCACATTGGCTTGGGGTATAAGATGGGAGATTCATCCAAATCGTCCGCCACCTTTGTTAGGCCAACTTTCGATGCTTCTACTAGTGGGAGTAAACACTTCATGGGTAGTTCATCTACCAATGGTGCTTCCGCTAGGTACACACCCCCATTTGGAAAGAAACCCACTTTGGGTGGACCTCCAAAGAAGGGTCATGCTTTCATGTATACCATGCCACGTAGGAACACACATCCAACTCCACATGTTAGCACGTATGATGATTTTTATGCTCCACATCCACGAGCACGTGCACACCATGTGAGACACACTCATGCACGTGTTCCACCACATGCATATGTTCATCCACATTCTTATATGAACAATTATCATCATGCACCATTTCATCATATGTCATATGCTTATCCACGACATGCATCACATAGACATCAACAACATATGCATGCTCCCAATAGGATTAGGACTCCTAAGACATACACTATTTGGGGTCCGAAGAACACAAGCATGCATGCTAAGGATATGTATGTGCAATCGTATATTAATGATATTATTTTGAATGATGATTATGTTGGGAAATCACGGTCCTCGTGGACTTGGTTTCCGAAGGGTTAGTTTCCTTTGACCCTTCATTGCTTGGTACCATAAGTTTAATTTCATTTTATGGGTACCAAAGCAATTGTGGTAAGAATTGGTTTATTTTTTATTTGCATATTGGTCTTGGATGTGCATGTTTGTTTGAAACTTAAATTCATATTGAATTTGAATTTAGTTGAGCTATGTGTTACGTTAATTTGAATTTAGTTTGTTAAAATTGTTGCCTAACCCATAGGATCCAAAAGGGTTTTTGGATACCAGGAATTGTGTCTTCTAGGTCTAATCCACCATGGGATACCAACCCTACCAACTCATTGTTTTGCAAAGGATTTTTCATTCAAATGGAGTTGATGGTGCTTAAGTGATGCACCAAAGTAGGGGGAGCTTAATGTTGTAAGTATATTCATACATTTGATTTACATTGGTATCCATGTGTGTTGAATGCATCCATTGGTAGACTATATTACAATTGATGTCATTTTGTGCTAGAATTGTGTATGACATAGTTTTATGATGTTCTATCTATTTTTGGCATAACACTTTTGCATATTACTTTTGGTATCAATTCGCTACATTTGGTATTCTCATTGGATTTATGTCTCTGATATTGATTTCGTCGCTCGACGATTTTTTTGGTTAAATAGATTTACTTTTATGAAAACATAGAATTGTTTTCCATGCACTAAATTAACCAAGAATGTTGATATTGGAGAGTATGTTCCATAACTCAATAAGTGAAATTGATTTGAGTTTTGATGATTTCGTTTTTCGATTTTTGACTATGGTCACGTTGGCACGCTTTGATTTTCTTCGGTATTTTACATTTGGTATTTTACATTGGTGTCATTTGGATCGTGGTCGTATTCTTAGACTCTCATGCTTTTACTTTTAGCCATTGCAATCTTGTCGTTGATCTCCTCCCGCTCTTTTTACTAATGCCAAAGGGGGAGAGAATTAATAATGACAATGTGCTAATTGATAATTCAAAGAAATTTACCATGAATCTAATTTGATATGTTAGATTCAGGGGGAGTTAAGATATAAAATGGATTTAGATCCTAAATTGCAATAATAGGATTCATATTTTATATTTTCCCTTGTCTGCTTGATGCGTATGAATATTATTGAATACGGAACTAACGTGTCATCAATGCAGGGGGAGTAAGTAAATTTTATTTGAATCATTATTATTGATTATTACTTATGGTGGTTTGTCATCACCAAAAAGGGGGAGAATGTTGAGTATTGATTCCCCGGATTTGGTTTTGGATGATGAGCAAACATAAATATAGTGAACTAACTCTTTGTGAGCGCAGTTATGGAGATCGTCGTCAAAACACTACGTACATCAAAAGCGACATCTCAAGACTTCTCAATACGCGTAATCGTGTTCCTGAAGCTTCGTTGAAGCTCAAGGAGTTTTATTGAAGTCAAGAGTGAAGATTGAAGCTTTGAAGACGGTTCGTCATGTTTAATTTAATGTCTTCTAGCTTCATAGATTAGAATGTTAAGGCTTGAGTAGGACTTACATTATAATCATCATTTCGCTCATATCTTAGAGCTAGGATTATCTTAGAAGTCATTAGAAACTTTTTCGAAGCCTATCGCTTCTTCCCCTGGCTTCTAGTGCATCTTAGTTGGTTCAAGTAGAAGAACCAACCGACTAGATGATGATCTAGTCAGTCGGCAATTCCTCTTGAACCGACTAGATGTCCTTGCTCAATTCAGCCTGGCACTGTTGATCAATTAGTCGGTCAAAGAAGGTTCACCGACCGACTAGATGATGATCTAGTCGGTTAGGAATCCTTCTCAGACCGACTAGTTATCATTGCCTGATTTCAGCCTGATCTACTGTTTATAGTTAGTCGGTAAAAGAACAACGACCGACCGATTAGATGTGAAACTAGTCGGTTGAAACTTGTTCTTAAACCGACTAGCTGTCTTTGAATCCAGCCTATACTATTTCAACTCTTAGTCGGTCAAAGAACACTCACCGACCGACTAGTTGGCAAACTAGTCGGTTGGAAAGTCTTCTTAAAACGACTAGTTCATATCGCCTGGAATTCTCTTTATTGGCTGTTCAGCTGTTAGTCGGCTCATGTTGAATCACCGACCGACTAGTTGAGAAACTTGTCGGTCAGTGATCCTTCTTTGACCGACTAGTCTGCTTCAGAATAGAGCCGTTGGGAACTTTTTCAACACGATTTTTCTTGCCTCTATAAATACAAACATGATTCGTTTGAGGCAAGACTAGAGGTCCATTATCAAAGTTATTTCAGACCTAAGAGAGGAGTTTTCTCAAGCTATTTCCAAGCTCTCTCTTCTCACCAAGAATCTCTCCCTCACTTCTTGAGGCCTAATTCCTCAAGAGAGATTCTCTCTATTGTGAGCCTCTCAAGCTAAGAGCTTGATCCAAGGTCACCAACTCCACCCTAGGCTTCCATTGCTGGTCAACTTCTTGGAGCTAGGGTTTGGTGACATCTTCTTCCTCAAAATCCCTATTTGCCCTAATTTGGTAAGTACACTCAAGGCATAGGATTTTGTGGTAAGTGTTTCATTATTTCATCGCATTTGATATTTGAATTGTTCTCTCGGTTGTGAGAGAAGTGTGTGATCCTGGGTTGTGGGATTCACATGTTCGTTGTGTATGATTTGGTCTTGTAGAGGTTTTTCTACAAGAGTTTCATAGTGCAAAATCTTGGGTTAGTGGTTTCTAACTCAAGTATCTGGAAGGGATCCGGGTGGTTGGGACGTAGGATCACCGGGAACAAGTCGGGGAGACTTGGGTGGATCCGAATCCGTTACATACTTTGTTTACGTTGTCTATTCTTGTTGTTTGTAGTCTATTCTGCTTTGTTGTTTGTGTGTTTGCACAATAATTAGGAATAACTATCTTGATTATTTTAAAGTACTATTCACCCACCTCTAGTACATGTGCAGTAGCTATGCAGGGCATTACCGATTTGTATTCACTTCTCTGTGTGGGAATATAGTGAATTTTGGTGTGGCTGGACATACCCAAGTTTGGAGAACCATGGTGAAATCTTGTGTTTGCGTTTGGATTGATTGTGTCAATTAATTCCTCTTGCATTTATAATTCCCTATTTGCAAGTTTAATTTTAATTGGATAATTTTATTGCCATTACACTATTCATCACCCTCTAATGTGTGTTGTTAGTATTGCAAGTGTAATTCGATCCTTACAATGGGTATCAGAGCGAGGTTATAGCATACTGCAACGATGGCATTCAACGCCTCATCCGCGTATCATGAAGAAGGTCATTCAACCGTTCGACCCCCGCTCTTCAACGAAACCAACTACCCTAGTTGGAAGATCAGGATGATGGTCTACTTGAAGGGTCACGACCTTTGGGACATCACGGAGTCGCCATTTGAGGAGCCTACTTCACCCGCGGCTTCGAGAACTAAAGCGGAGAAGGACTCGATCAGATTCAATGCTAGGGCTATGTGTGTATTCCATTGCGCACTGACTCTGGATGAGTTCGAACGCATCTCCATGTGCAAATCAGCCAACAGTATTTGGCATACTTTGGAGATTTCCCATGAAGTGTTACTTCAACATAAGGAAGAGGTTCAGCCAACCAAGCCCGAGAAGAAAAAGGGGTTTGCACTCCATGTCGAGAAGGAGTCGTTCATGTGGAGAAAGAACTTTCAACGGGAAGCTCCGAGTGAAGATGAAGAAGAAGAAGATGTTAGCGCCGATGACTACATCGAGCTTGCCAAGCAATTCAAGAATTTCAAGGCATTTCTCAAGGACAAACAAGGTATATCTTCGTCAAAGTTTGCCTCCCCATCTTACAAGTTCATTTGTCTCAATTGTGGAGGAAAAGGTCATCTTGCTACTGAATGTCCTTCCAAACCCACCAAAGATGCCTATAAGGGTAAAGGGAAGAAATATTGGAAAGCCAAGTCCGAGGTCAAGAACCAAAAGAAGGGACTTATTGGCACATTTGATGATTCTGATGGGGACACATCTAATGATGAAGAAGAGGATGACAAGGAGCACGATCACAGGTGTTTCGTTGCTTTTGATGATTCTTCATCATCTTCCTTTAACTCAAGTGATGAAGAAATAGAGGCGTGGCTCAACTCCAAAGAAAAAAAGTTGCTTCATGGCTTATGGGGAAGAGTCTTCGTCAAGCTCAAGCGAGGAAGAAAGTGATGAGGAAGTTGAGGAGGAAAAGCTATCCTACGAGGAACTCGAATACCGCTTAAATGTGGCCTCCAACTTGGCTAGTAAGTGCATCGACTCATATGATAAAATGAAAGCTAAACTTGATAATGCTATAAGTAGGGTGCATGATTTAGAATCATCTAGTGGAAATATTCATGATGCTTTTCATGTTTGTGAAACTAGTGAGAGAGAGACACTTCTCTCTCAAGTTAAGTAATTGAGTTTAACTAATGAAAATCTTGTTGCTCAAAACCTTAGCTTAGATACTCACATTCAACAACTTACGTTGAAATGTGAAGAGGAATCCCGAAAGCTCAAAAGCTTTGTGTATTCTAGGGATTCACTCCACGATTTGTTGGAAAAACAACATCTGGCACATCATAGAGGAGGTTTGGGTTATATTCAAAATGTGGTACCTAAACCCACCTCTAATTCCTCTTACGGGGCAAATACAAGAAATATTGCTAAAGCACCTAAGAAGAATCACCATGCTTTCTTGTACAACAATAACACCAACAAGAAGCATGTTGATCACGAGGTAATGAGGAAGAATGAAGAATCTTCATTTTTTGCTAAGAAGCAAAATCCTCATTCTTTGCATGCCAAGAAATTCATTTCTACACCTAAGCATGCCACATCCATCCCTCTTGCAAAGGCAAAACCCTTGCCTAGGAAATCTTTGAGTTTATGGATTCCTACTAAGGTTAGTGTGCAAGAGAGGGATAGTTACATCAACTCTCTAGTTAGGATGTGATCACCTTATGTGATTATGTTAGGAAGTCAAACTCCTCTTGGGTTTGGTTCCCTAATGTTTAGGTTTCTCACACATATGCATATTGCATGGGTATTGTGCTTAAATGTTTATTTTTGCATACCCATTGTTTGTGTGTGTTTCATGATTTTGAAAATGTTTTCAAACTTATTTTTTTCATAAAAATGGGAATCTTGGGGTTTTATTGACATGCATGCATTTTTTATCCATATGTATGTCAATAAGGGGAGTTAATATATTGTATGTTTAAAATACTTTAAGGCATATTTTAACTCTCCTTTCGGGGTTGTTTGATATCATTATTTACAATTGGTATCAATTGGCTATTTTTGGTCTCAAACCAAACCTCTTGTTTTTTGCCAACGTGTTCATGTTATATTTGTTTTGGCAATATCTTTGTGTGTCATTGAAGCTAGATTTTTCCATATCTATTGCTTTGATACACTTTAGGCCCATGGCTCTATTATTTGTATATCAATTAGTAAAGAGGATTATTTTCCAAGATTATTTTTCTACAATTGGTATTTACATCAATTGTTAGAGATTGTTAATTTCATTCTTTATAATTGGTATTAGATCCTAGAAGTCAAACGTTGACCATTTCTATGATCTAGGGGAAGCATGTGATAGTGAATTGATACCCACTAAAATTTTCAATTTGGTATCATACATCTCCTTATTTCTTGCATATTGTTACGTCTTGGTTAAGATGACAAAGGGGGATATTATTGATGTCCACCTTTTTGACGATGTCAAGGGGGAGAGTTATATGCATTATGTAACCATATAGGGGAGAGTTATATACATATGCATATGGGGAGAGTTATATGGATTGTATAAACCATTCATGTTTGCATGATAATGTCTATTACTTTTGGTTTATGTAATCCATGCCAATTATATGTCACCATGATATTATTTGGTAGAATGAGTATTTACCATTGTGTAGCTCATTGTTTAATTGGTGCATATAAGTAGGGGAAGCTCATTAGCATTGTGCTTTAATTCTTAATGTTATACATAATGTGTGTCATCATCAAAAAGGGGGAGATTGTTGAGTATTGGTGTTTCATACCAATCTTATTTTGATGATGATCACAACATTATGTTGTTGCTAATGACTCTCGTGTTTTAGTCTCACAGTTTCTTGTCAAAATTATCTTTTTTAGAGACTAATCACTTGGTGTAAGGATGGACATCAAGTGGTGAAGGGCCAAAGCTTGGACTCAAGGGGTGCCAAATCTTGGAGATGATAGGGAGATTCAAGGCATCAAGATTGAAGACTTAGACTCTAAGGAAACCAATGTAATTCATGTAATATTTACTTTATTGCTTTCTATCTCTTTTGAGTCTACGTTAATGTAATGCCTTGTTAGATGGTCTACTCATACATGCATATGCATCTAACCATCTTAGTGAGCCTTAGGATTACCATAGAATCCAACCCACTAGGTTCATCTTGTCCAAAGAATCATTCGGAGTCTCTGGCTCTCCATCAGTCGCCTGTTGAAGGAATAACAGTCGACTTGGTGATTTCCAGTCGCCTATATATCCTTCTACAGCTGACTGATATGCACCGCTCAAGTCTTCATTTCAATTGACTCAACTTGAGCTTTTCGCATCAGTCGACTACTGATCAGTTTACAGTCGCATGTAAATTGGTCATCAGTCGATTGAGTAGTGAAAGTGCAAATCTCTGCCTCTTTCTATTTTTCTCCATCTTCTGCAGCAGACGACTGATTAAGGTTTTACAGTCGCCTGACTATATGACAGTCGACTGTATTATTGTCAGTCGCATGTGTGCTTATCTGGAGAAAGAGTACAGCTCTCTATTTTATTCCATCCCCTGCAGCAGTCGCTTGCTGAAGGTTTTACAGGCGCCTGTCCTGTTTCTCAGTCGACTGTGTTGTCTTCTTCAGTCGACTGTCCTGGCACAGATTATAGCCGTTGAGTAATTTCTAGTCGTTGATCAGTCGTCTGTCTTTTGATCATCAGTCGACTGTTGATGTCGTTTTCGCCCAGTTTCTAGACGTTGCAGCTTTGGGCTGATGGCTGTTTTCTTGGGTTTTGAGGGTTGTTATAGGGTTCCTATATATATGGGTATGATGCCATCTCTTATTCTTCTTGATGCTATTGAAAATCTGAAGAGATCTATAAGCCACTCATAAACTCTCTTAATTCCCTCATTTGAGCATTCATTCCTCTTCATGCATTGAAGTCCAGCTCAAGGGAATTCATCCAAGTTCTCTCAAGCATATCTCAACACTTGAAGAGATCTATAAGCCACTCATAAACTCTCTTAATTCCCTCATTTGAGCATTCATTCCTCTTCATGCATTGAAGTCCAGCTCAAGGGAATTCATCCAAGTGCTCTCAAGCATATCTCAACACTTGGAGATCCTCTTCCATGCCTTGCATCCATCTATGAGTAAGCATCTAAAGGCATATGTAAGAGTATTTATTTTACTTGGTGAATTTGTAACATTAATTCTCTTAGTGGAAATTAGTCTTTCTCTCTTTGTGGGAGTTTATCTCTTTGTGGGATTATGATATTCTCTTAGTGGGAATAACTCTCTTTGTGCGAGTAATTCTCTTAGTGGGAATAACTCTCTTTGTGCGAGTAACTCTCTTTTTGTGGGAGTTTAGTGTCCTAGTGTAGGGCTAACCCTAATTCTTTGAGTGTGAGTTAGTGATTCTCTGTGTGGGAGGCTTGACCCTCGTGTAGGGTTGGTTGGGTCCTTATGTAGGGCAAAATCCTCTTATGGGGTATCTCCTTGTGAGATTTGTATTCACTTCTCTGTGTGGGAATATAGTGAATTTTGGTGTAGCTGGACGTACCCAAGTTTGGGGAACCAGGGTAAAATCTTGTGTTTGCGTTTGGATTGATTGTGTCAATTAATTCCTATTGCATTTAAATTCCGCATTTAAAAATTTAATTTTAATTGGATAATTTTATTGCCATTACACTATTCACCCCCCTCTAGTGTGTGTTGTTAATATTGCAATGGTAAGGCGATCCTTACAATTGGTATCGGAGCGAGGTTATAGCATACTGCAACGATGGCATTCAACGCCTCATCCGCGTCTCATGAAGAAGGTCATTCAATCGTTCGACCACCGCTCTTCAACGGAACCAACTACCCTAGTTGAAAGACCAGGATGATGGTCTACTTGAAGGGTCACGACCTTTGGGAGACATCACGGAGTCGCCATTTGAGGAGCCTACTTCGCACATGGCTTTGAGAACTAAAGCGGAGAAGGACTCGATCAGAGTCAATTCTAGGGCTATGTGTGTATTCCATTGCGTCCTCACTCCGGATGAGTTCGAACGCATCTCCGTGTGCAAATCAGCCAATAGTATTTGGCATACTTTGGAGATTTCCCATGAAGTGTTACTTCAACATAAGGAAGAGGTTCAGCCAACCAAGCCCGAGAAGAAAAAGGGGGTTGCACTCCATGTCGAGAAGGAGTCGTTCATGTGGAGAAAGAACTTTCAACGGGAAGCTCCGAGTGAAGATGGTGATGAAGAAGATGTTAGCGACGATAACTACATCGAGCTTGCCAAGCAATTCAAGAATTTCAAGGCATTCCTCAAGGACAAACAAGGTATATCTTCGTCAAAGTTTGCCTCCCAGTCTAACAGGTTTATTTGTCTCAGTTGTGGAGGAAAAGGTCATCTTGCTACTAAATGTCCTTCCAAACCCACCAAATATACCTATAAGGGTAAAGTGAAGAAATATTGGAAAGCCAAGTCCGAGGTCAAGAACCAAAAGAAGGGACTTATTGGTACATTTGATGATTCCGATGGGGACACATCTAATGACGAAGAAGCGGATGACAAGGATCACGATCACAGGTGTTTCGTTGCTTTTGATGATTCTTCATCATCTTCCTCTAACTCGAGTGATGAAGAAATAGAGGCGTGGCTCAACTCCAAAGAAGAAAGGTGCTTAATGGCTAATGGGGAAGAGTCTTCGTCAAGCTCAAGCGAGGAAGAAAGTGATGAGGAAGTTGAGGAGGAAAAGCTATCCTACGAGGAACTCGAATACCGCTTAAATGTGGCCTCCAACTTGGCTAGTAAGTGCATCGACTCATATGATAACAATGAAAGCTAAACTTGATAATACTATGAGTAGGGTGCATGATTTAGAATCGTCTAGTGGAAATATTCATGATGCTTTGCATGTTTGTGACACTAGTGAGAGAGAGACACTTCTCTCTCAAGCTAAACTTGATAATGCTATGATCTTCGGCGACGTACTCTACCGAAAGCATCGCCCGAAGAACGACGTATTGCCCTACTTAAAGTGTCTTGGGCCAAGAAGAGCTGAGAAAGTCATCCACGAAATACCTGAAGGATTCTATGGGAATCATCATGGTGGCCAAACCCCGGCACATAAAGCAGTCCTGCGGGGCTACTATTGGCCGACCATGCTGAAGGACGCAATCGACGTCGTCAATCGGTGCAAGGAATGCCAGAAATTCTTCAAGCATACAAAGGCTCCTCCTGCCGACATGATTCCAATTCTCAGCCCGGTCCCATTTGCCAAGTGGGGCATTGACATCCTCGGACCATTTCCAATGGCAGCCGGAGGAAGGAAGTTCCTGGTTATCGATGTCGACTACTTCACCAAGTGGATCGAAGCGAAGCCTCTAGCGTGCATTACCTCAAAGGACATAAAGAGCTTCGTTTGGAAGTCTATCGTATGGCGCTTTAGGATACCCCTCTCCATTGTGACGGACAACTAGATGTAGTTCGACTCCGCGGACTTCAGAGAATTCTGCTCAGATTAGGGCGTCAACCTTCACTTTGCCTACATGATGCATCCGCGGTGCAATGGCATGGCTGAGGTAGCGAACAAATGCATCCTTGGACCCTTGAAGAATAAAGCTGGCAATGCCCCTGGATCTTGGCCTGACGAGCTACCAGGTATCATTTGGTCTTACCGCACTACGTACAAAGCTTCAACTGGTGAGAGCCCCTTCATGCTAGCCTATGGGGCAAAAGCCATCGTCCCAGTGGAGGTTGGCAAAAAATCTCTTTGCCTCCAGTACTTCAACGAACAAGCAAATGAAGAGGGCCTCGATCTCAACACTGAGCTCATCGACAAGGTAAGGGATCGTGCTCTAACATGTCTTGTCAAAAACTGCCAAAGGATGACGAGGTACTACAACTCTCGGGTGAGAAAGCGGAGCTTCAGAGTCGGCGACCTCGTCCTCAGGGACACAACCTTTAAACCCGAGATTGGCCGTCGCGAAAAGCTCTCTGTCAAATGGAAAGGCCCCTACAAAATAGTGGACATTGTGGGACCATCAACCTACATTTTGGCAAACATGGAGGGGAAAGAATTAGCTCATCCGTGGAATGCCCAATACTTACTTAAGTACTATCAATAAAATTTGTGATTTTATATTTGTACAAACAATGTGTTGTTTGAATGTAAGATTCAGATCCCCTCCAAGATAGAAAGTGCCTCCATAAAGGTCGTCTTAATCATCTGGAGCGAGCAACCTCGCTCCAAGTAAACTCTTATGTTTTCGTTTGTATATACGTATTATGCGAACTAAAATTTTAGCTCCTACCTAAAATTGGAGCTCCTTCGAGTAGGCCGACTATGCACCCTAAAGCTCGAGCTCCCACGGGACGACCTAGTTAATAAAAACATAGGTTTTATTCTATCCCTAATATGTCACTACGTTTCGACTTACACACTCTTCGATTCTCTCTTGTGTGTGAGAAATTCCAGGTCAAGGTCGGCTTGATCACTGGAAGAGAACGGATCACAATAATAGCTGGAGCATATGAAAAATACTAGGAAGCCAACATGAGCAATAAAATCTATATATTGGGCAAAGAATGAGAATAAGCTCTAAATGTGATACATAAAGTGAACATATACAAAAAAATAGCGTGATTAAGCATAATTCTTAACACACAATTGGGGGCAAATATGGGGTATAAATATGCACTTTCCGCTACGAATTAACAATGACTTCAAAATGGGAAAGAAGAGAAATTGATATTTAGGAGGTCAATGACATGAAGAGCTACACCGTGGTGAACCTCATCGATACTTTCATGTCTTATGAAGTGAGAAGGAAGAACCGTTTGAAGATTAAAGGAATGATGAAGACAACGGAGGCAAAGAAGAAGGCATTTGCATTCAAATTCACCTCTTCATCCTCCGATAATGATGAGTCCAATAATAAGATGGATTTGGAAGAAATGGCGCTCATGGCGAAGAAGTTCCAATGCTTCTTTCACAAAGGTAAATTCCCATCCAAATCCAAATTCGATCCCACTAACAATTCTTCTTCTCTTTGTTTTAAGTGCAACAAGCCGGGGCACATCAAGAAGGATTGCCCAATGCTAAAGAACAAAGAAAAGTGGAAGGCACTGAAGTGCCACAAGTCAGACAAATTCAAGAAGGATAAGAAGAAAGGACGTGTTGGCACTTTTGATGATTCGTGTGGGCATTCTTCAAGCGAATCCGAGGATGAGAAGGGTGAGAGTGCACACATGTACTTCATGGCACGTGAGGGTACACTCTTCGATGGAAGCTCTAGTGAGAATGATGAACCCAAGATAACTATGGATGAACTTAGAATAGCTAATGAAGAGTTATTTTCTAATTATCAATCTCTTATGCTTAAATACATTAAGTCTAAAGAATTAAAAGCTAGTAAGTCATCCATGCCATCCATCACCAACAATGACACCATTGTTGGAACAATCAAACTTGAGAAAGCAAATTTGATTTCTCAAAATAGCACATTGATAATTGATGTTCCCTCAAATCTCAATTAGATCATGTATCTCTTGAAAATAGTGATGATCTTCTATCATAAAACACATAATTGGGTATCGAGAATAAATCTCTCAAAACCCAAGTGCAAAAGCTCACCGCACATGTGTCCACCTTGAACACTTCTATTTCTTTTCTTAGGGAGAAATATGAGCTCATGTCCTCCCAAGGTAAAAGATTTAACAAAGGGAAATGACAATTGGATGAGTTGATTTCAAACCAATTTCCAGCCACACATCGTGTTGGACTTAGTTATTCAAAAGAAAATGCATCCAAATCACACACGTCCTATAGTGGTGACACTATATATTTTGTGAGGCCATCTTTTAGTGCATCCACGAGTAGTGACTAAAACACTTTGGGTAGTAAACCTACCAAGAAGGTCACCACTCCACACACTCACTCTTTTGCCAAGAAACCAACCAAGGGTGGAATCAAAAGAAGGGACACACATTCATTTACACTACACACCCGCGTAGGAACATTCATACTACACCTGTGAACACATATAATGAATTTTATGCAGCAAACCCACTGACACGTGCAAACCCACACATGAGAAATACTCATGCACGTACATGTTCACAAGGTTCACGGACATGTTCACAAGGTTTAAGATGCAGGAAGGAGAGAGCATCTCGGACATGTTCATAAGGTTCACAGATATTGTGAATGCTTTGGAAGGACTTGGGAAGGTGATTTCTTAATAGGATCGAGTTGAGAAGCTCCTTGACTCCCTTCGCCTCAATTGGAGTCAAAGGTCAACGGTATCGTGGAGTCGAACTACATGACTAAATACATCGTTGAGGCGTGCAATGGGAATCTCATGGCATATGAAGTGAAGCCTCTACATATGAAAGAGATTCAACCATCCAAGCCCGATGAATCGGAAAGGCCAAAGGGAATTGCATTCCATGCCGCGAAGGAGCCAATCAAATGGAGAAAGAAATTCCATCAAGAAGCCTCGAGTGAAGAAGATGGAGATGATGATGCTAGTGATGATGATATCATGGAGCTCGCCAAGCAACTTAAAGCATTCTTTAAGGACAAGTAAGGTAAGTCTTCGTCAAAGTTTGTCTCTAAATCTAACAAGACTCCTACTTGTTTCAGTTGTAGAGGTAAAGGTCATCTTTCTACCGAATGTCCTTCCAAACACTCCAAAGAATCTTACAAAGGAAACAGGAAGAAATTTTGGAAAGGGAAGTCCAAATACAAGAACAAGAAGAAGGGTCCTTTTGGCACGTTTGATGACTCAAGTGAGGACTCATCAAATGAAGAAGAAGATCTTAAGGAGGAGGCTCACATGTGCTTTCCGTCATTCGATGACTTCTCTACAAGTGGAGATGAAGAGGTAAACATTCTCAACTCCAATGAAGAAGGTTGCTTCATGGCTATTGAGGAAGATCTTCATCAAGCTCTAGCGAGGAATGCAAAAAATGAGGATGAGGAAGATGTGGATGATCCAAATCTATCATATAAGGAGCCTGAATATCGCAATGAGGAGCTCTCCAAAGGATAAGTAAATGAATCGATGCTTACCCTAAATTAAATGCTATATTTAATGTTGCTAGGAGTAGGTTGCATGAATTAGAATCTATTAGTGTAAATGTTAATGCGTTGCATGTTGTTGACACTAATGAGAGAGACATACTTCTCTCTCAAGTTAAGGAATTGAGCACCACTAATGAAAATTTGATAGCTCAAAACTTTAACAACTAACATTGAAATGCGAAGAGGAATCCTAAAAGCTCATAAGCTTTGTGCATTCTAGGGATTCACTCCACGATTTGTTGGAAAAACAACATCCGGTAAATCATAGAGGATGATTGGGTTATATTCCAAATGTGGTATCCAAACCCACCTCTATTTCTTCTTTTGGTGCAAAATCAAGACTTACTGCTAAAGCACCTAAGAAGAGCCACCATGCATTCTTGTACAACAATAACCCTAACAAGATGCATGTAAATCACAAGGTGATGAAGGAGAATGACAATTCTTCATTTTTTGCTAAGAAGCAAGCCTCTCACTTTTCGCATGCCAAGAAAAAATTTCTTTCACATATGCTTATCACATCCATCCGCAAAGGCAAAACCATTGCCTAGAAAATCCTTAAGTCTTTGGATTCCCAATAGGGTTAGTGTGCAAGAGAGGGATAATTATATCAACTCTTTAGTTAGGGATGTGATCACCTCATATGATTATGTTAGTAAAGCAAACTCTTCTTGGGTTTGGTTCACTAATGTATAGGTCTCTCACACATGTGTCATATTGCATGGGTATCATACTTATATTTCTATATCTTAGCATACACATTGATTGTGTGTGATTTTTCATGATTTTGATAATATTTTCAAACTATTTTTAATGAAAATAGGACATTGGGGATTTCATTATCATACATGAATTTATTGATCCATGTGTTTGACAATGGGGGAGTTAGTATGTTATATATGTTTAAATTACTATAAAACAAATTTTAACTCTCTTTTGGTTTATTTTTGAGATCATTATCTACAATTGGTTATAGTGGTCTCAAACTCAACCCATTGATGTTGCCAACATTATATATGCTATATTTTCTCTTGGAAATGTCATTTGTATCAATGATATTTGATCTTTTTATATCAATATTGATACAATTTTGGCCCATGGCTCCAATTAATTTTTATTAGATCATAGAAGTCAACATTTTGACATTTCTTATGATCTAAGGGGAGCATGAAATAGTGACTGATACACACTTAAGATTTCATATTAGGTATCAAACATATCTTAATCTCTTGCATTTTGTCACATTTTTAAAGAGAATCAATGACAAAAGTTATTTCTTGTATGTTGTGTACACCTTTTTGACAATGACAAGAGAGAGATATGGATCATGTAAGTCATATGGGGAGAGATATGGTGTATGTAATCTTGCCTATATGTCACAATTGGTTTGGATATTTATTGGTTTATTCATTTCAAATGGTGCATATAAATAGGGGGAGCTCATTAGCATTGTGCTTTAATGTTTTATCTTTTACACAATGTGTGTCATCATCAAAAGGGGGAGAATGTTAGTTCTTAACGGTCAAGATTAATATTGTTTTGATGATGATCAACATATTATATTAGTGTGCTAATCAACCTCATGTGTTAGTCTCAGTTTATCTTAATGATTATATGTTGATGAGACAAAGCATAAAGCTTGGAGGATGATACAATGAAGATCTTAAAGACCTCCAAGAGTGATGGATTGCTCAAGCTTGGATTTAGTCATGAGATCATCTAATGAATCCAATGCTTGGAGCATGATGGTGGCTAGGACCTCAATGCATCAAGAACTTGAAGTCTAGACTCTACGAGAAGCTATTGTAATTCATGTAATTTACTTTCTCTCTTTTCTCATTTGAGTCATATGATTATTGTAGTGCCTTGATTAGATGGTTATACACATATGCATGCATCATAAACATCTTAGTGAACCTTATGATCAACCTAGAATACATCCCAATAGGTTCATATCGTCAAAACCTTAATGGAAATTTTAGTTGCAAGACAGGGACCTGACGTAGAAAGTACATGAACCTATGTGGTCATCAGAGGTCTGGTCATCCTTCTACAGGCGCATGTCCTGTTTACTCGAGAGTAGATTGCTTGCTGACTTTTTAGACCAGTCTGCCTTCAAACTGAACCCAGTTTTTTTGTAGTTTGAATTTTTCATCCAAACCACCTGCACTAGTTAGCTAACTTCCTAATATTTCCAACACAACTTGAATCACTCAATTCCAATATCTGTAGTGGCAGATATGACTATTTTAGTGAAGTTGTTCCCTGAAAATCAGCCTGATGTTTCTGATTTTTCAAATTAGTCTGCTTTCAAAGTTGAATCAGTTTTACTGTAGTTTGATTTTTCATCCAAACCACTTGCATTGGTTAGCTAACTTACTCAGCTTTTCAACCCAACTTGAATTGCTCAGTTCGTATATCTGTAGTGGTAGATATAGCTGTTTTAGTGAAAATGTATACAGAATTTCAGCCTGCTGATTTTTAGCTGCACAAGGGCCTATTAAACCTTCATCAGGCACCTGGTCCAGCAGTGCCTTTGAACATTTATAGCCATTGGGGTTCTTAGTTTTGGTCTTTTGGCTTGGATTCTTGGCTTTTCTTGGGCTGGTTTGGATCCCTATATATAGGAGAGTGCTTAATTCATTTAGAACTCTTGGAAAACTTTGAAGATCATATAATCTCTTCATTAAGCCTCTGCTCCTTCATTCCCTTCATTAGAGCTTCATTCGTATGCTATAGCATCTAAGCTTTAGGGAATTTCTACAAGGGATTTTAATCTCATTCCTTTCTTGGTGAACATCTTTCTTCTCTTCATTCTTACACTCAATTGATAAGTGTTAGGGTTCATTCCTATAAGAGAGAAAGATAAACAAGTTCAATCAAAGTCTCATCTCAAGCACTTGGCTTTTAGACTTGCATGCCTTCATCTACACTTTAGTAAGATCATTTCAAGGCATAGTTAAGTGTTATTTTGTTTCATCTTTTTGAGTGAAACCCTAACTCTCTTTGTGAGAGTTAGCTTCTCCCTTTGTGGAAGGTTGAGTCCTCGTGTAGGACTAACCCATGTGTAGGGTTTGTGTGAGTCCTTGTGTAGGGCAAATTCCTTGTGTTGGGTGTCCCTCGTGTAGGGAGTTGTATTCATTAACTTGTGTTGGATTATAGTGGATATTGGGGTGTGGCTGGATGTACCCAACTTTGGGGAACCAGGATAAATCCTTTGTGTTATGTTTGCTTATTTGTGTTCATTAATCTCCTTTTTCATTTATAATTCCGCATTTGCTAGTTTATTTTTAATTGCACAATTATTGCCATTACACTATTCACCTCACCTCTAGTGTATGTTGTTTAGTATTGCAAGGTAGACGGTTCTTACATAAATGATTTCTACGACTCGCGTGGATTTCGTGGGTGTTGGGAAAATAAGATGCCAAATAAGGAGCGTCGGTGGTTTCTCTGTGAAACAGAGGTAGTTTCCACGATTTCTGATGAGTTTTTGATTGGGATAACCCCACTGTTGCTTCAAATTATAGGGTTGAAGAATTTTTCTATTTCTGGCAACCTTAGCTTACACAAATGGCAAAAATTGGCCACCCAGGCCTCAAACGATAGAATTCTTTGCTCCTACGACATCGATAGTGCATCACGATCGCTTTCTATGGGAAATCGATAAGAATCCACTCATGGTTTCAATACACAAGAAATTGCCACCGTTAACGATTTCTGGGACTCGCACAGATTTCACAGGCATTATGGGGAAATACGAGGCCAAATGAGGAGCGTCTGTGGTTTCTGTGTGAAGAGAAGGTAGTTTCCATGATCTTCCAAGAGATTTTGATTGTGATAACCCCACGGTTGCTCTGAATAGTGGTGTTGAAGAATTTTTCCATTTCTGGCAGCCTCAGTGTAAGGACCCTGGCTATGAGGAAAACACTAGAAGGAGATTGAATAGTGTTTATAAAGATAAACTAAGAAATTACATCTAATTAAAATCCTAATCCAACAACGATGTGGAATAAAATGAAACACCAAATTAGATATGCAAACACAAGGATGTTTCAAGGGTTCGGATTACCCAAGTCAAATCCAACTTGTTTCCGATAATCCTACGTTCTTTCTACTCGAGATACCACCCGGATACTCAAGTTAGAACCCTAACTTGAGGTTTCCTTTCAACCCACTTGTAGAAACTCTATAAGTGTAATCAATGCACAATTGATGTCCTTGAATCCTACAACTTGGGATCAAGCAAAGCACTCTCACAAATAACGAGAGTTATGAAATTTGAAATTAAACACTTACAAATCACATATGCCTTGAAGGAAAACTTGAAGGAGTAAAGTGATGTGAGTGTTGATCTCTTCCAAGAAGAGAGTGAAGCCCTTTCTCTTGTCACCACCAAATGCCTAAATGATATCAACTTTGATTCTAGATTGGAGAGCACAAGAGAATGAGATTCTAAGGCTTAGATAGAATTAAGAGCTTAAGAGTTTAGAGATGAGATCAATGAATTCTTAAGGATTCCAAGAAGTCTCCAATGAAATAGTAGGAGACCCTTTTATAGGTTCTATAAAACCCTCAAATAGAATACCCAAACCCCCCTTTGAAATCCGTGTGGAAATTCCCAACGGAATGATTTTACAGCCAGTACAGGTGACTGATGAAGAACAGACAGTGGCCTGCTGCACTGTGTCAGAGGATAGCTAAGAATTCAAACGGTAACTTACCACGTAGGACAGTCGAATGATGAAGGTTAGGCGCCTAAAAACCGACAGGCGACTGAGAAACCTTCTTTAGCCGGCTGTGAGACAAAGTACGTAAGTTGACAAAGTGTAAGAATTCTGGGTAAGCTTGGACAGGCGACTGATGTGGTATCCACAGGCGTATGTGCCATGGGCATGCGACTGTGAAACCAACTGATGTGAACCAGCGCATCAAATTACAAACTAAAGACCTAATTCAAAGTGCATGCCCAATGACACGAGGAAGAGTAAAAATAATGCAAGATGCAATTGGGGCCCAAGTAAAGAAGAATTACTGGCCCAAGAAAGATGTACTAAAAAAGAAGTAAATCAGGCATTAATCTTTCTAATCCAAGCCCAAAAAAATTAAGGCCCAAGATTGGATAATTCTGAATTATTTGGAGAATAAGAAGAGTCATTTGCAATTAAACTTCAAAATTCATGGGGAAATATCAAGAGTCATGTGCTATCATTAATTCTGAATTCACGGGGAGATGAAGAGTCATACCATTAATTCTGAATTAATGGGGAGATCAAGAGTTATACTATTAACTCTGAATTCATGGGGAGATCAAGAGCCATTAGTGGTCTTTAATTTGTGTCTTTTAAAGAGTCTTTTTAGTTTCCAAAGCTCTACCTATAAATAGAGCATGTAATCCTTTGTAACATGCATCAATCAGATTATCAATTCAGAATTTGAGTGTTCTCTCATATTGTGTGAGCTTCTATCTTCTTTAGCTCTTATGGAACCTTGCCTTGTCAATTTTCCTTATAAGATTGGTCATCCAAATCTGCAAAAGCTCGCAATTCGTGCTTCAACCCAAGTGTGTTGATGTGTGGATTGCTTAAACTCGTGTTCATGGATGGGGAAGTGGTCTACGTAGCAGGTTATGTTCTTTACAATGTTGGTTGGCTATTTGCATTTGTCATGTAAGTGAACCATCCTTATCTAGAGCTTATCACTCCCTATTTTCTTTCCCTTATTCTGGAGTGTGATGCTCATATCCTTCTTTTTTCGAGTTCTTGAACATCCTACGTCGTGAAGATTGGGCCACCTTACTAGTTTCACATCATTTGGTATCAAAGCCCCAGGTAGACACGGTAGGTTTCTGTCAATCAGTTTATTGCTTCAAAAAATTCTGTTTCATATCCTTTCCTTTCCTTTGTTTCTGCCAAAACAAGAAACTTTCCAAAACCTTTCGCTTTGTTTATATTCTTAGTGTGCAAGAATTTTGTTTTATCTTTCAACTTTTGAGAGCCTTTGTTTGTTTGCTGTTTATTTTAGTTTGTACAAGTAAAGCACCCAAAAAAGCGAAAAAAGCAAAAGCAAAAGAAAAAAAGCTGAAAAAAACAAAAGCAAAAAAAAAGTAAAGGTTGGAAAAAACCGAGAAAGAAAAATAAACAGTGGTGCTCAATTCAGTTCTTACATTCTGTTATCTTACAAATTTCATTGCTCTTATTGTTGCATTTTTTTCTTGCACTACTAAGTAATTCCCTTCTTTTCATTGAATTTCTACTCTAGACCTAATCCTACTTCAGGCCTAAACCCATCCATTATTCACAATTTTACCAACCACCACTACATACTTGGGTAAAGTGAGTAATTTGCATTATTGGATTACTCAACAATGATTTGGGTTGCATACGAGCTACGGACAGATTCTGAGGGAATTGTGAGTTGGTGAGATTATAAAGAGTGTATTTTTTTCTTTCACTAACATGGCAATAAACCAAGAAGATACTACACAACATGGAGAATCATCTTTTCAACTGCAAGCATTGGTGAGCCATCTTGAGAGATAGTTTGACAGAAAGCTAGAAAAAATCCATGAACGATTAGATTAAATGATGAATCAAGCTTCTACACAACAAAATCCTCCAAACAATCATGAACAACCTCATGGAGATACGGAGAACCAAGTTGATTGGGGATGAATTTGAAGATCACCGACCAAGAAGAAGGAGATTTCATCGTGATGAACAAAGAAGATATAGAAACCGAGGAGACAACATTGGTGGAATTAAAATCAAAGTACCTTCTTTTCGAGACAAACATGATACTGCTACGTATTTGGAGTGGAAAATGCGTGTTAAGCAAATTTTCTCATGCCATGACTACTCTGAAGGTAACAAGGTGAAACTTGCATCTCTTGAGTTTACTGATTATGCTCTATTTGGTGGGATCAGATGCAAAAGGAAAACGAATGATATGGAGAACGTCCCATTAGTACTTTGACGGAAATAAAATCAACCTTGAGAAGGAGTTTTATTCCATCTTATTACCATAGGGAACTCCATCAAAAACTGCAACGACTCAATCAAGGCTCGTTTCTTGCCACAACTCAATAAGAGTGTAGATGAGTATCACAAAGAGATGGAGATTGCCAAGATTCGAGCAAATGTGATGAAGGACAGAGAAGCAACAATGGCTCGTTTCTTACATGGCCTTAATCCTAATATTGATGATGCTGTAGAGATGCATCACTATAGCTTAAGATCGTCTTCTATTATTTTTAAGTTAAAGATGACAATCTCCTGGTTCCAAGAGACATTTTTGCAGATGTTTTGAGCTCAAGGCTATTTTCTACATTTTATGAATGATATGGATGTTTTTATTAAATGATATGTTTTTATAACCTAAATCTGATTTCTTTTATTTTTCAGTAACGTGGCGATCTTTTATTAAATGATATGATTTTTGGCCTAATTTTGTCTTCTCTTATATTTCAGTTGAAGATGGCATTCTCTCGGTCCCAAAAGAAATATTTGCATATTTTTCTGAGCTCCGTGCTATTTTCCACATTTTCGGGAAGATATGGAACGTTTTATTAAATGAAATGATTTTTTGGCCTAAATTTGTCTTCTCTTATTTTCGAGTTGAAGTTGGCAATCTCCTGGTTCCAGCGGACATCTTTGTGAATATTTCTGAGCTCCAGGATATTTTCCATATTTTCTGGAATACATGGATCGTTATCTTAAATGATATTAGAGAAGACAAAATTAGGCCAAAAAATGTCTGTTGGAACCGGGAAATCGCCATCTTCAACTGAAATATAAGGGAAGACAAAATTCGGAACCGGGAAATCGCCATCTGCATTTATGAAAATGTTTGTTGTAACCGGGATCTTGCCATATTCAACTGAAAAGATTTTATATATCGTTTTCAGAGCTTGGTGCTCTTTTATACATTTTATGAAAGATATTGATCTTTTTATAAATTGATATGATTTTTCTAGCCTAAATTTGTCTTTTCTTATTTTCCAAGTTGAAGATGGCGATCTTTTTATTAAATGGTACGATTTTTGGCCTAATTTTGTCTTCTCTTATATTCCAGTCGAAGCTAGTGATCATCCGGTTCCCACGGACATTTTTGCAGATTTTTCTGAGCTCCAGTCTATTTTCCACACTTTGAAATATATGGATCGTTTTATTAAATGATATGATATTTTGGCCTGATTTTGTCTTCTCTTATTTTTCCAGTTGAAGATTTTGATCTCCAGGTTCCAATGGATATTTTTGCGGATTTTTATAAGCTCGAGATTATTTTCTACATTTTCTAAATGATTTGGATCTTTTTATAACATTATATGATTTTTGTAGCCTAATTTTGTCTTCTCTTATCTTTTTCTTGAAGATGGCGATATCCCGGTTGTAACGAACATTTTGGCCGATATTTTTGAGCTCGGGACTACGTTCTACATTTTTATAAGATATGGACCTTTTCACTAAATGATGTGATTTTTCTAGCCTAATATTCTCTTCTTTTATTTTTCATTGATGATGGCGATCTGCCGGTTCAAACGGAAATTTTTGCTGATTTTTCTGAGCTCAAGCCTATTTTCTACATTTTCTGAAAGAATGTAGTTTTATTAGATGATACGATTCTTGGCCTAATTTTGTTCTCTACCTTTTTCAGTTAAAGAAGGCGATCTCCCAGTTCCAACTTACTTTTTTGCGAATTTTTCTAAGCCTGGGGATATTTTCTACATTTTCTGTAAAATATGGATGTTTATATTAAATGGTATGCTTATTATAGCCTAATTTTATCTTCTCTTTTTTTCAGTTGAATATGATGATCTCCCGGTTCCAACGGACATTTTGCGGACTTCTCTGAGCTCTGGACTATTTTCTACATTTCCTGGAAGATATGGATCCTTTTATTAAATAATATAATTTTTGGCCGAATTTGTCTTTCTTTTTTCCGTTGAAGATGACGATCTCCCCGTTCCAACAGATATTTTTTGCGGATTTTTCTGAGCTCGGTGCTATATTTCACACTTTTTGTAAGATATGTAACTTTTATCAAATGATATGATTTTTAAATCCTAATTTTGTCTTATTTTATTTTTCATTTATTGATGGCGATCTCCCGGTTCCATCGGATATTATAGAAGATTTTTCTGAGCTCGGATTATTTTCTACATTTTCTGGAAGATATGTATGTTTTATTAAATGATATGATTTTTATAACCTAAGTTTCTCTTTTCTTATTTTTCAGTTGAAGATGGCAATCTCCCAGTTCCAATGGATATTGTTGCTGATTTTTCTGAGTTTGGGGCTATTTCCAAATTTTTTTAAATGATATTGATCTTTTTATTAAATGATATGATTTTTGCCCTAATTTTCTATCCTCTTATTTTCTAGTTGAAGATTGCGATCTCCCGGTTCCAACAGATGTTTTTGCATATTTTTCCTTAGCTCGGGACTATTTTCTGTGTTTTCTAAAAGATATGGATCTTTTGTATTGAAATATATTATTGTACAAGCTAATTTTGTCTCATCTTATTTTTCAGTTGAAGATGGCGACCTCCCGATTCCAACAGACATTTTTTTGCAGATTTTTTTGAGCTCGAGTGTATTTTTTACATTTTCTAAGGATATGTATCTTTTTATTAAATGATATGATTTTTATAGCCTAATTTTGTCTTCTCTTATTTTTCAAATGAAAGGCGATCTCCCAGTTCAAATGGAAATATTTGCGGATTTTTTGAACTCGAGCATATTTTCCACATTTATTGTAGATATGGATTTTTTTATTAAATGATATGATTTTTATAGCCTACGTTTGTCTTCTCTTATTTTTCATACGTAGATTCTGATTTCCCGGTTCCAACAGAAATTGTTGCAGATTTTCCTGACCTCAGGGCTATTTTCTATATTTTTTGGAAGATAACGATCGTTTTATTAAATGCTAAGAATTTTGTCTAATTTTGTCCTTTTTGGAAGATATCAGTCGTTTTATTAAATGATATGATATTTTTGCCTAATTTTATCTTCTATGTATTTCGTTGATTTTTGCGCTCTCCCGTTTTCGATGTATATTTTTGAGTATTTTCTGAGCTCAGGGACATTTTCTATATTTTATGGTAAATAATAATCCTTTTATTAAATGATATGATTTTTATGCCTAATTTTGTCCTCTTTTTTCAGTTGAACATACCGATCTACTGATTCTAACGAATATTTTTGCAGATTTTCTGAGCTCTGTGCTATTTCTTTATTTTATAGAAGATATGAATCTTTTTATTAAATGATATGATTTTAATAGCTTAAGTTTGTCTTCTATTATTTTTTAAGTTGAAGGTGGTGATCTCCCGGTTCCAATATACAATTTTGCAGATTTGTCTGAGCTTCGGGCTATTTTCTACAATTTATGGAAGATATGTATCTTTTTATTAAATGATATAATTTTTATAACCTAAGTTTGTCTTTTCTTATTTTCTAGTTGACGATGGCGATCTTTAAACTGAATGATTTGATTTTTTGGCCTAATTTTGTCTTCTCTAATATTTCAGTTGAAGATGGCCTTCTTTCTGGCCCAACTGGCATTTTTGTGGATTTTTTTGAGCTCCGGGCTATTTTCCACATTTTTAGAAGATATGGATGGTTTTATTAAATGATATGATTCTGGCCCAATTTTGTCTTCTCTTATGATCCATTAGAAGTTGGCGATCTTCCAGTTCCAAATGACATTTTTACATATATTTTTGAACTGCGGGCTATTGTTCACATTTTCTAGAATATATGGATCGTTTTATTAAATGATATCAAAGAAGACAAAATTAGGCTAAAAATGTCTGTTAGAACCCCGAAATCACCATCTTCAATTGAAATATAAGAGAAGACAAAATTCAGAACCGAGAAATCACCATCTTCATCTATAAAAATGTCAGTTGTTACCAAGAAATTGCCATCTTCAACTGAAAATATTTATATATATTATTTTCTGAGATTGGTGCTATTTTCTACATTTATGAAAAATATGGATCTTTTTATTAATTGATATGATTTTTCTAACCTAAATTTGTCTTCTCTTATTTTTTTGTTGAAGATGTCGATCTTTTTATTAAAAGATATGATTTTTGGCCTAATGTCTTCTCTTATATTCCAGTTAAAGATGGCGATCACCCGGTTCCATCGGATATTTTTATGGATTTTTTCGAGTTTCGGCCTATTTTCCACATTTTTGGAAGATATAGATTGTTTTATTAAATGATATGATATTTTGGCCTAATTTTGTCTTCTCTTATTTTCCAGTTAAAGATGGTGATCTCCAGGTTCCAATAGACATTTTTGCAGATTTTTCTGAGTTTGGGGTTATTCTACATTTTTTGGTAGATATGTTTCTTTTTATTAAACGATATAATTTTGTCTTCTCATATTTTTCAATTGTATATGTCGATTTCCCGGTTCCAACGGACATTTTGGTGGATTTTCTGAGCTTTGATCATTTTTTCTATATTTTTTGGAAGATATGTATCTTTTTATTAATTAATATGAATATTTGGCCTAATTTTGTCTGTTGTTAGTTTTCAGGTGATGGCGATCTCCCAGTTCCAACAGATTTTTTTGTGGATTTTTTGAGCTGTGGACAAATTTTTTAAATTTTGTAGAAGATATGGATTGTTTTATTAAATGATATGATTTTTGGCCAAATTTTGTCTTCTCTTATTTTTAAATTGAAGAATGCGATCTCCTGGTTCCAACAGATATTTTTGCGGACTTTTCTGAGTTCGGTGCTATTTTCTGCATTTTTCGGAAGACTTGTATCTTTATATTAAATGATAGGATTTTTCATACCCTAATTTTGTCTTCTCTTATTTTTCTATTGAAGATGGCGTTTTCCTCGTTCCAACAGATATTTTTTTTATTTTTCTAAGCTCGATGCTATTTCTACATTTTGTAGATGATATGGAGCTTTTTATTAAATGATATGATTTTTATCACTAAGTTTCGCTTATCTTATTTTTTAGTTGAAGATGACGATCTCTCGATTCCATCGGACATTTTTACATATTTTCTGAGCTCCGGCCTATATTCAACATTATCTGGAAGATATGAATACTTGTATTAAATGATATGATTTTTTGTCCTAATTTTCTCTTTTTTTGGATGATATGGATCTTTTATTAAATGATATCATCTTTGGCCTAATTTTGTCTTCTCTTATTTTAAAGTTGAAGATGTTGATCCCACAATTCCAACTGGCATTTTTCCGATTTTTCTGAGATTGGGGCTATTTTCTGCTTTTTCTGGAAGATATGGATCATTTTATTAAATGATATAATTTTTTGATTTAATTTTGTCTTCTCTTATTTTTTTCGTTGAAGATTGCGATCTCCCGATTCCAACGGACTTTGTGGATTTTTATGAGCATCGGGCTATTTTCTACATTTTCTGTAAGATATGGATCTTTGTATTAAATGATATGATTTTTATATCATGATTTTGTCTACTCTTATTTTTTCAGTTGAACATGGCTATCTCCCGGTTCCAACGGACATTTTTTGCGGGTTTGGTGCTATTTTCTACATCATATGGAAGATATAGGTATATACATATAATGATAAGATTTTTAGGTTCTAATTTTGTCTTCTCTTATTTTTCTATTGAAGATGGCGATCTCTCAGTTTTAACGGACATTTTTTCATATTTTTCTAAGCTCGACGCTACTTTCTAAATTTATGAATGATATAGATCTTTTATTAAATGGTATGATTTTATCGTCTAAGTTTACTTCTCTTATTTTTTAGTTGAAGATGGCGTCTCCAGATTCAAACAGAAATTTTTGCGAATTTTTATAAGCTCGGGGCTATTTTCTGCATTTTCTGGAAGATATGAATCGTTTAATATGATTTCTTGGCCTAATTTGGTTTTCTCTTATTTATTAGTTGAAGATGGCGACCTCTTGATTCCAACAGATATTTTTGCAGATTTTTTGAGCTACGAGCTATTTTTTTTACGTTTTTTGTAAGATATGGATTTTTATAAATGATATGATTTTTATAGCTTAATTTTGTCATCACTTATTTTTTATTCGAGGATGACGATCTCCCGGTTCCAACGGACTTTTTTGCGGATTTTTCTGAGCTCGCGTCTATTTTCTACATTTTCTAAAAGATATGCATTTTTTATTAAATGATATGGCTTTTGGCCTTTTGTTCTCTTCTTTTTTCGGTTGAAGAAGGCGATCTCCTAGTTCCAACTTACTTTTTTGCGAATTTTTCTAAGCTCGGGGGTTTTTCTACATTGTCTGTAAGATTTGGATCTTTATATTAACTACAATGATTTTTATAGCCTAATTTTATCTTCTCTTTTTTTAGTTGAATATGACGATCTCTCGGTTCCAACGGACATTTTGCGGACTTCTCTAAGCTCCGGACTATTTTCTATATTTTCTGGAAGATATGAATCCTTTTATTAAATGACATGATTTTTTGGCCTAATTTTGTCTTTCCTTCTTTCAGTTAAAGGCGACGATCTATCGGTTCCAACGGACATTTTTGCGGATTTTCTAAGCTCAGCACTATATTTTACTTTTTCTGTAAAATATGGAACTTTAAATTAAATGATATGATTTTTAAATCCTAATTTTGTCTTCTCTTATTTTTCATTTGTTGATGACGATCTCCCGGTTCCATCAGATATTGTTGCATATTTATCTGAGCTCGGATTATTTTTCTACATTTCTGGAAGATATGGATGTTTTATTAAATGATATGATTTTTATAACTTAAGTTTCTCTTCTTTTTATAGTTAAAGATGGCGACCTCCCGGTTCAAACAGACATTTTTGTAGATTTTTCTGAACTTGATTAAATGATATGATTTTTATAACCTAATTTTGTCTTCTCTTATTTTTTTTAATTGAAAATGGCGATCTCCCAGTTCAAACGAAAATTTTTGCGGATTTTTCTGAACTCGAGGCTATTTTCTACATTTTGTTGTAAATATGGATTTTTTTATTAAATGATATGATTTTTCTAACCTACGTTTGTCTTCTCTTATTTTTCACTTGAAGATTTTGGTTATCCGGTTCCAACAGAAATTTTTGCGGATTTTTATGACCTCGGGGCTATTTTCTGGAAGATAACGATCGTTTTATTAAATGTAATGGTTTTTTGGTCTAATTTTGTCCTTTCTTAGATTTTTTCGTTGATGATGGTAATCTCCCGGTTTCCACGATATTTTTGAGGATTTTTCTTAGCTCTGGGCTATTTGCAGTATTATCTGGAAGATATCAATTGTTTTATTAAATGATATGATATTTTGGCCTAATTTTGTCTTCTCTGTATTTCGTTAAATTTTGCGCTCTCCAGTTTCCGACGGATATTTTTGTGTATTTTCTGAGCTCGAGGATATTTTCTATATTTTATGGAAAATAAGAATCTTTTTATTAAATGATATGCTTTTTATTGCCTAATTTTTTCCTCTTTTTCGGTTGAACATACCGATCTACCGGTTCTAACGGATATTTTTGTGGATTTTCTGAGCTCTGTGCTATTTTCTTTATTTTATAGAAGACTAGTCATAACCCATGCCCTAAGGGCACAGTTCGTTTAAAATATTTCCCTCTCAAAATTTGAATCCACTAAATTTAAACAAACAACACTAATTAAAGCATAATAATTTTTATATAATACCGCAAAATTTTTATTTCTCCCAAAAATTAGTTCTCTTAGAGAATTTAAAATTTAATTCCCCCAAAATTAGTTCCATCCAAATTTAGTTTCTTGCCAAATTTTAGGGTTTTCCTCCTAAAATTTTAACAAACTCTTATCCTACACATTGATTTGTCAAGATCAAATCCCAATCGTCTTTTTATCCACCCTTTTCTCCTAGTCAGCAACATATCCAAAAAAACATCCCTCAATTGTACAATCAAAAGATAGCCATGATTCGTGTCCTTAGGTCATGTGGTATTCAAAATCTCCCCCTGAAAAATTTCAACTTAGTCAAAATCCCCCCCCCCCGAAAAAATTATTTACAACCTAATTTAGAATATCGTACACTCAAATTTCAACCCCTTCGAAATCCGCCAAAATAATATGCAGTTATCTTCAAAAAAACCCCCTAACTAAAAATTTAATCCACATTTACACTAAAATTTAGTTCTCCCAGAGATTTAGTTTACCCCTAAAATTTTAGTTCCCCCAAAATTTAATTCCTTATAGATTTAGTTCCTCCCAAAATTTAAATTTTTAGTTCCTAACCAAATTTAGTTCTCCCCAAAATTTTAAATTAAAATTTAGTTCACTCAGAGAATTTAATTTTCCCAACATTTAGTCTCTTTAGTCCCCCCTAAAAGTTAAAATTACATTCTAGATTTAGTTCTTCGAAAATTAAAAATTTTCGGTCTTCCAAAATTTAGTTTCACCAAAATGTTAAGGTTTTCTCCCAAAATTTTCACATACTCTCATCATAACCATTCATTTCTTATGATTAAATCTTAACCGTATTTCTACCCACCTCTTTGTCCTAGTCAACAACCCCATTTTAAAACATCACTTACTTGTATAGTAGATATTGACTATACTATATAATAGATGTTGACTATACAATAGCAACAGTATACATGTTTCGAATAACATAAGCAATATGCAACAGCAATAGTATGTTCTTAATATCAACAATGGCATCAATAACACTAGTGTTGAGACCCCCTTTATATATCATCGATTCATCTAGACCCCCTCATCTGTTAAATAGTTGCAATCAGACGAATCAGACTCCCCACTCTATTGAAAAACTACTTGCATGCCACTTTATTTTAGTTTGTAGTTCTACAACCAAGTGAATCTTGAAGCAATAAAAATATAATATAGTAATAAAAAATCATATATGAATCTTATATGAAGTGTACTTGAATTATAACACGTGCATAACAATAATATGGAAACATTTAGATTCATATATACAGATAAAACATCCCAAAAAGCGAGTTAAACTTGGTTACATGCTGCCTTTCATCATTCATAAACTTTCTTATGCATCATCCAAAATCACTATTCATCATTACTTTTCATTGTAAGACATTAATTTAATTATCATTTTTTAACGTCCATATACATTCCCAAAAAATGGCTTTTCACCATTAGACTTCAATGAAACATTCTTTACAAAAGAAGTGCCAAAAAAAATTCATACAGCATATCCTCCTCCCCGCAAAAGAACCTTTAATGTCCGAGACACTCAGAGAGCCTATAGCTTCCAAAAGATGTGTAAACTCTCGCTTCTTGATTACCTCTTGATTTTCATTTGGATATTGACTTCGATCTGGGTGTAAGACACAATTCATTAACATAATGAATTAGCACAACTTAATGAGTGATGTTACTAAATAGAATTCATTAACAATATTTGTAACATATGAACGCACTAAATTGTTGATTCTTGTGTCAAAAAATAGACAGCTCAACATTGGGATAGATACTTAACGTAAAATATTTAAATAATTTCTTGCACTGAAAATAACAATTTAGTGTCAAATATATAGAAAAACCCTCAGCAAAAAAATGACGCTATAGAAATGAACTCACACATGGTTTAAAGATACTACCTACAACTATTCTTCTTGATTTGCATCTTCTTGGTAGGATAAGTGTTGAGCCTCTCAAGTCTCTCCCTGAGCTAGATAGAAAAGGTTTTCTTTTAGTTCTTGTTCCTCTTTCTCCAATTACTTGATCTCTCTCTAAATGCTGAACTAGACTATGTTACAATGAAAGACACATCGGCAACTACAACTTTAAACCCAACATTACCTCCTTTTTTGGTACTTATACCTCTACAATCTATAGTACTGGTGCTACCACTTCTCCTACTCTTGCTTGAATCACCCACCATTTATTTACTGTTTTCTCTCACCCAGTATTAGAATACTACAACTAAGAAAGAAAAGATGGAATATTTGGAAAAGAAACCAACTTTATATATATACACAATACCTAGCTGAAGATAATACCTTCTTTCTCTACCCACATAACCATGTCCGAACTTTCCCCTTCCAAGAGGCTTCCCAATGTCAAATCATTCAAATTCCAATGCTTCTCTAGAACCAACCCTTTAATGTGGACTATATAAATTACACACATTTTCATATCACAATGAATAACTTACAGAATTCCATGAATAACAATATATCAGGAAAATTATGAGAAATAAAAGAGAAACACTCTCTTTACTCTTGATGTATGTACTTATTTTAACAAAACATAAAAAAAATGATGATTGCTACCCAACTGTTGAAGACCGGTCCACCCCATTACCAAAGACGATTACTACGGGCCTCAAAGACCAGCAACAATATAAGCAACAAGGTAAACAACCACTGTTGTCACCAAAAGCAGTAAGTTATCAAAAAAACATTAATGAAAAAGAAAATATAATTCTTCATTGAAGTTACAAAACATGGAGTGCACCTGAGCGAAACCAACCCAAATGATAAAGAAAATATAATTCTTCATTGAAGTTACAGAACATGGATATTTACCTAAGCGAAACCTAACCCCAAAGCATACGTGTTCATTGAGCATAGCCTCTATAGAAAGTTGTAAAGTGTGAATCATACATTTCACATCTTGTTTTAAAAATTAACTGTCAGTTATGCCCGCAAAAATCAAGTTCTATTTAAAAAAGATTAACATGTTAAAAATGGTACATCAAGACCAATATTAAACATCAAATATACAACTCCAAATTCAGCTATAGCCTTCATCCCATGAACATGGAGGGTGACATACATCCCATAAGGACCAATAAGGATATGAGCAGCAAGATACCCAAGCACATGACTCCCTAGAGCATATAAGAAGATCCAAATGCATCATTAGCATAATAAAATGCCTATTTTATTGGGATAAGCAAGACCCTAAATATCACTTTCCAACTGTCGATATCCGGTAAAAAATTTAAAAAATAGGTTAAAATGATCCTATTACAGCAACTGATCTCACTCATGGGAACTATTAAAATCACTTGCATGGTAAAATGTCAATGAGCTTCCACATTACTGAAAACCTTTCTCAGATCTCACCATTAAGCATTAAATTTTCCCAAGCACCCCAAAAAACGATAAAACAACAAATTTTGAAATAAAGTAAACTAACCTCAAGTGCAGGGAGCTGCCCAAATGCAGTAATGACCCAATTGCAAACATTTTCAAGCTAATTAACCCAAACTATGATCTGGGTATTTGAATTAGCATCAAAAAAATCAATGAATCTAAGGAAAGGGATAGATCTTGGAGAAAGAAAAAACAAAAAAAAGCCTAATGTGTCAACAAAATAATATGAGGCTATATTCAATTTGCTATGGATCTCGGTAAACAATTTGTAATTATTTTTTTCAGGGTTTAATCGGCGCAGTGCAAACTGCCCTTCAAAATAGTTGAGCTTCACATTTTCTTGTTTTCTTTTTAATAAAGATTAATTTATAAAGAGATGCGTTATATATAAGTTCCTTGCCAAAACCATAAAACTAATTCATTAAAGCAAAATTAACATCATTAAACACAAAATTTACACTAAAATGAAATGGGGAAACAGAAAAAATGACCCTTAGGGGTTGGGAGAGGAGGTTGTCCCATGCCAACCTCAGCCTCTTCTTCGGTCGCTTCTCCATGGCGGTGTGTGTATATTCAGTGACCCATTAAGTCTCATTCCCCAAAGAAAATTCGAGATCAAGATCAAAATCAAGATCAATTGAGGTATTTTCATGAAATTGATATGAAATTGTTTTGATCAAATGGAATAATTAGCTATAGATTTTTTCATGTCATATTCAATCCTTGATATCAAATTTTATCTAACTCTTACTCTCATAAGAATCTCAAAAGAACCTGCCAACCAGCAAAAGAACTTACTAAAATCAATGCACCTTCAAAATAATTTACCAAAATGCCAACCATATAGTGGATTTAAGTTTATTTTAGATTTTTCCTGGTCATGCATTAATTCTCTTTTTCCCCGCATTTATCTATTTATATATGGATCTTCAAAGGAGTTTATACATATGAGTAAGTGTAATGGTTGGTAATAACTGAAACCATTTGTAATTAAAATGAAACTAAGCAAGAAAGAAGGGCAGTATGTTCTAATTAAAATTTGTTAGAGAGTAATCTCCTGATGCCTCTGTCATTGAAGGTGTTAGAGAGTATCTTCTAACCTTGCCTTATCTAATTCAAGTTTATTAAGAGAGTAATCTCCTGATGCCCCTAACATTGAAGGTGTTTTCATTGTGTGCAACGATGACATGATGTTCATGCAGCCTCTGTGTAATTCCACATAGATGCTTCCTGAATTCTTTTAAGAAGGCCTCTTGAGAAGAATGTTACTCCAATTGACCCTTAAAAGAACAATGGGAGAATAGGCTCAATGATATTGCTCGAAACCTACGACCATCACCAAAAATTCTTATCAAAAAACTACGAAGGATTAAACTCAAAGGACCTATTCAGGCTTAAGAAGCATTAACAACACTGAGCATGATCTTATATGGAAAATTTTTATAAGTAACTGCTTTAAAATTACCTAATAATCAGAAGTCGAGCATGTCGTATTTAACCATGAGTTGCTTCAAAGCATTGGCCATGCACTTTCCGAGAGATACAATATTTGGTTTCAACAAATAAAATCTGGAAATTGCCTTTGTTTCAAATTTCAGACTCTCAACAAATTTTTCAAAAGAGAATTAACATGGGAAATGCCACGTGATCAAAATTCATCATAAAATTACATGCCAACCAGCTCCAATGCTATTGAGGTCCTCCCTAAAAGAAATATATATACCAGAAGATGAGCTCAACCCTGACACCTATTGGAAGAAGAGGAAGCTCTCCAATAAGCAAATCCCTGCTGCCCAAATCTACTCTTTACACCTAGTTGCTAGATTCAAGGCCCAGGTCGATGCAGCCTTAGCAAGGAAGAAGATAGACATCCATGAGTCACTAAAAAACAAGCTATTGCTGCACAGAATGCTGAGGATTTAACACATTTATGAGTTCAACACATTTACAGTTACAGAGAAAAAATATAAAACCGCCCTCCAAATCATTTCCCGTCACAAATCGAACATACGCCAATCAATCTGATGGATAGTAAAAATTCAAGATAATTAATAGTAAACACCTTAAAACTTTAATAAATCAAAATCAAATTCTTACCCCTAATTAACGATAACTGTGCAGATATCTGTTAAAAGAAAAGCCCTAATCATGCACAAAGAACATTAAAATTTCATGAGGGAAAAAAGCAAATAAAATATTATCTTAATCGAAAGAAATCTCAAGAGAAATTGTAAGAAATAGAACCCCACAAAATTACAAAAATTACAAAAAATTGAAGAAAAATGATAGAATTTTATACTTGCAAATAATAATGGCGTGCGCTGGAGAGGGAAATAGAGATTGAGTGAGATACACTGCAACTGAGTCTTGACCACATCTAATGGCATTGGCCCCGTAACTAAATCCTTACACATCACTTGGGATTCCTGCGGACAATAATAACTGAAAGCTAACGAACTAAGTAGACTAACTAAGTCCTCAAAGAAACATCTTACTGATGTACATGTCCTTGTTAACATGGAGTGATTTCTTCTTTCCCTTCCCAGTCTTTGGTCGCAGCATCAGGATCTGGATCTGAGGACAAATCATGAATCAGGAGATATAACACAACTCAGAATCTAAAGTCGCAACATCAACCAAATAAATTAAAGTGCAGCATCAACCAAATAATTAAAAAAGGATCAATATCAAGAACCATACCTCGAGCATCAGCCCATGACAACATTCACTGTACGCGAGAGCTCGGGGATTGACTTCATCATGCTTCTAATTTTCTTGCTGTCATGGGTGGGGGTTTTAGGGGCATGGGGCCGAGAGAGAGAGAGAGAGAGAGAGAGAGAGAGAGAGAGAGAGAGAGAGAGAGAGAGAGAGATCTGATGACATTCATTGTACGCAGCCATGGGGTTTTTAGGGGCAGGGGAGAATGTGAGAGAGAGGGGTCCCCAAAGTTTGGGTCAGCTGAATCTCCCCCCAAAGTTTTGTTCTCATATGCAAATTTCAAATTTTTATGTTTTCAAACCAAATTTCAAGTTTCAATTTTACCACTGCCCCAAGCTTTCCCCAAACTTATCCTAGTCAGCAACTTGTGTTTGTCCCAGTCATCTGTTGTTTGCCCACGTAGGACAAAATTTAACAAATGCTCTCAAATGTATAATAGATAAGGATCTTTTTATTAAATGATATGATTTTTATAATTTACGTTTGTCTTCTATTATTTATAAGTTGAAGATGGTGATCTACCGGTTCAAATAGACAAATTTGAAGATTTTTCTGAGCTTCAGGCTATTTTCTACAATTTATGGAAGATATGTGTATTTATTAAATGATAAGATTTTTATAACCTAAGTTTGTCTTCTCTTATTTTCCAGTTGAAGATGTCGATCTTTATATTGAATGATTTGATTTTTTTGGCTTAATTTTGTCTTCTCTTATATTTCAGTTGAAAATGGCCTTCTTTCGGTCCCAACTGACATTTTTGCCGTTTTTTGAGCTCCGGGCTGTTTTCCACATTTTCTGGAAGATATGGATTGTTTTATTAAATGATATGATTTTTGCTTAATTTTCTCTTCTCTTATTTTCCATTAGAAGTTGGCGATCTCCTGATTCCTACAGACATTGTTGCAGTTATTTCTGAGCTACCGGCTATTGTTCATATTTTCTGGAATATATGGATCGTTTTATTAAATGATATCAGAGAAGACAAAATTAGGCCAAACAATATCCGTTGGAACCGGGAAATCGCCATCTTCAACTGAAATATAAGAGAAGACAAAATTCGGAACCGGAAATCGCCATCTTCATATATAAAAATGTACGTTGTAATCGATATCGCCATCTTCAACTGAAAATATTTTTTTAATATTATGTTCTGAGTTTGGTGCTATTTTCTACATTTTATGAAAGATATGGATCTTTTTATTAATTGAGATGATTTTAGCCTAAATTTGTCTTCTCTTATTTTTTTGTTGAAGATGTCGATCTTCTTATTAAATGATATGATTTTTGGCCTAATTTTGTTTTCTCTTATATTCCATTTGAAGATGGCGATCACCGGGTTCCAAAGGACATTTTTGCAGATGTTTCTGAGTTTCGGGATATTTTCCACATTTTTGGAAGATATGGATTGTTTTATTAAATGATATGATATTTTGGCCTAATTTTGTCTTCTCTTATTTTCCAGTTGGAGATGGCGATCTCCAGGGTTCCAACGGACATTTTTGTGTATTTTTCTGAGTTTGGGCTATTTCTACATTTTCTAGAAGATTGTTTCTTTTTATTAAACGATATGATTTTTTGGTCTAATTTTGTCTTCTCATATTTTTGCTGTTGAATATGTCGATTTCCTGGTTCCAACGAACATTTTGGCAGATTTTTCTGAACTAGGAGCAATTTTTCTACATTTTGGAAGGATCTTTTTATTAAATGATATGAATATTTGCCCGAATTTTGAATTTTGTTAGTTTTCAGTTGATGGTGATCTCTCGGTTTCAACGGACATTTTTGCGGATTTTTCGAGCTCCGGGTAATTTTTTAAAATTTTCTAGAAGATATGGATCGTTTTATTAAATAATATGATTTTTTGCCTAATTTTATCTTCTCTTATTTTTAAGTTGAAGAATGCAATCTCTCGATATTTTTATGGACCTGGGTTCGGTGCTATTTTCTACATTTTCTAGAAGACTTGTATCTTTATATTAAATGATATGATTTTCTTACCCTAATTTTGTCTTCTCTTATTTTTCAATTGAAGATGGCGATATCCTGGTTCCAATAGATATTTGCGGATTTTTCTGAGCTTGAGTCTATTTTCTACATTTTCTGGACGTTATGGAGCTTTTTATTAAATGATATAATTTTTATAATATAAGTTTCGCTTATCATATTTTTCAGTTGAAGATGACGATCTCCCAGTTCCATTGGACATTTTTGCATATTTTTTTGAGCTCTGACCTATTTTCTACATTATTTGGAAGATATGAATACTTGTATTAAATGATATGATTTTTTGTCTTAATTTTGTTTTCTCTTATTTTTTAACTCAAAAATTCCGATCTCCCGATTCCCACTGACATTTTGTCGACTTTTCTGAACTCGTTACTATTTTCTGCATTTTCTGGATGACATAGATCTTTTTATTAAATGATATCATCTTTGGCCTAATTTTACTTCTCTTATTTTTAAGTTGAAGATGTCGATCTCACTAGTCAAACTGACATTTTGTCGATTTTTCTGAGTTCGGGAATATTTTCTACTTTTTTTGGAAGATATCGATCGTTTTATTAAATGATATAATTTTTTGATTTAATTTTGTCTTCTCTTATTTTTTTTCGTTGCAGATAGCGATCTCCCAGTTACAACGGACCTTTTTGCTGATTTTTATGAGCACCGGGCTATTTCCTAAATTTTCTGTAAGATATGGATCTTGATATTAAATGATATGATTTTTATAGCATAATTTTGTCTATTCATTTTTTCTTGAACACAGCATTCTCCCAGGTCCAACAGACATTTTTGCGATTTTTTGAGTTTGCTGCTATTTTCGACATTTTATGGAATATATGGGTATATAAATAAAATGATATAATTTTTAGGTTTGAATTTTGTCTTCTTTAATTTTCTATTGAAGATGGCAATCTCTCGGTTCTAACAGACATTTTTTCAGATTTGTTTTAGCTCGGTGATGTTTCTAAATTTTATGAAATTTATGGATCTTTTGGTAAATGATATGATTTTTATCGTTGAAGTTTTTCTTCCCATGCTTTTCAATTGAAGATGACGTCTCCCATTTCAAATGGAAATTTTTGTGAAGTTTTATGAGCTCAGGCCTATTTTCTGCAATTTCTGGAAGATATGGATCGTTTGATATGATTTTTTGTCTTAATTTGGTCTTCTCTTATTTATTTGTTGAAGATGGCGACCTACGAGTTCTAACGGACATTTTTGCATATTTTTTGAACTACGAGCTATTTTCTACATTTTCTGTAAGATATGGATCTTTATAAATGATATGATTTTTATAGCTTAATTTTTTCATCACTTATTTTTTATTTGAGGTTGACGATCTCCCGGTTCCAACTTACTTTTTTGCGAATTTTTCTAAGCTCGGGGGTATTTTCTACATTGGCTGTAAGATATGGATCTTTATATCAAATGATAGATTTTTATCACCTAATTTTTTCTTCTCTTATTTTTCAGTTGAATATAACGATCTCCAGGTTCCAACAGACATTTTGTGGACTTCTCCGAGCTCTAGACTATTTTCTACATTTTTTGAAAGATATGGATCCTTTTATTAAATGATATGATTTTTTGGCCTAATTTTGTCTTCCCTCCTTTCTGTTGAAGACGATGATCTCCCGGTTCCAACGGTCATTTTTTGCGGATTTTTCTAAGCTCGACGCTATATATTACATTTTCTGTCAGATATGGAACTTTATATTAAATGATATGATTATTAAATTCTAATTTTGTCTTCTCTTATTTTCATTTGTTGATGGCAATCTCCCGGTTCCCTCAGGTATTGTTGCAGATTTTTCTGAGCTTGGAATATTTTCTTCATTTTCTGGAAGATATGGATGTTTTATTAAATGATATGATTTTATAACCTAAGTTTCTCTTCTCTTATTTTTCAGTTGAAGATGGTGATCTCCTGGTTCCAAAATATATTTTTGTTGATTTTTCTTAGTTCGGGGCTATTTCCAAAAATTTCTAAAAGATATTGATCTTTTTATTAAATGATAGGATTTTTGGCCAAATTTTCCATTCTTTTATTTATTTTCAATTGAAGATGGCGATCTCATGGTTCCAATGACATTTTTGCGCATTTTTCCTGAGCTCGGGACTATTTTCTACATTTCCTGAAAGATATGTATCTTTTGTATTTAAATATATTATTTTACAGCCTAATTTAGTCTCCTCTTATTTTTCAGATGAAGATGGCGACCTCCCGGTTCCAACAGACATTTTTGCAGATTTTTCTGAGCTCGAGTGAAATTTTACATTTTATAAAGGATATAGATATTTTTATTAAATAATATGATTTTTATAGCCTAATTTTGTCTTCTCTTATTTTTCAATTGAAGATGACGATCTCCCAATTCAAACTGAAATTTTTGTGGATTTTCCTGAACTCGAGGCTATTTTCTACATTTTATTGTAGATATGGATTTTTAATAAAAATCACAGTCTTCAACTGAAGTATGAGAGAAGATAAAATTCTGAATCGAGAAGTCGCAATCTTCATTTTTAAAAAATGTCTGTTGTAACCGAGATATCGCCATCTTCAACTGAAAAGATTTTTATATTTCATTTTCTGAGATTGGTGCTATTTTCTATATTTTATGAAAGATATGGATCTTTTTATTAATTGATATGATTTTTCTACCTGAAATTTATCTTCTCTTATTTTCTGTTGAAGATGTCGATCTTTTTATTAAATGATAATAATTTTGGCCTACTTTTTGTCTTCTCTTATATTCCAGTTGAAGATGTCGATCACCCAATTCCAACGGACATTTTTGCGGATTTTTCTGAGTTTAGGCCTATTTTCCACATTTTGGAAGATATGGTTGTTTTTAAATGATATGATATTGTGGCCTAATTTTGTCTTCTCTTATTTTCCAGTTGAAGATGGCGATCTCCAGATTCCAACGAACATGTTTGTGGATTTTTCTGAGTTTGGGGATATTTCTACATTTTTTGGAAGATATGTTTCTTTATATTAAACGATATGATTTTTGGCCTAATTTTGTCTTCTCATATTTTTCAGTTGAATATGTCGATTTCCTGGTTCCAACGGACATTTTAGCAGATTTTTCTGAGCACGGAGCAATGTTTTTACATTTTCTGGAAGATATGGATATATTTATTAAATGATATGAATATTTGACCAAATTTTGTCTTTTCTTAATTTTTTTAAGTTGAAGAGTGCGATCTCCCGGTTCCAACCGATATTTTTTGCAGATTTTTTGAGTCGGTGCTATTTTCTACATTTTCTCGAAGACTTGTATCTTTTTATTAAATGATATGATTTTCATACCCTAATTTTGCCTTCTCTTATTTTTCAATTGAAGATGGCAATCCCTCGTTCCAACAGATATTTTTGCAGATTTTTCTGAGCTCCAGGCTATTTTTTACATTTCTGGACGATATGGAGCTTTTTATTAAATGATATGATTTTTATAACCAAATTTTCGCTTATCTTATTTTTCAGTTGAAGATGACGATCTCCTACTTCCATCGGAAATTTTTGTGGATTTTTTCGAGCTCCGGCTTATTTTCTACGTTATTTGGATATGAATACTTGTACTAAATGATAAGATGTTTTGTCCTAATTTTGTTTTCTCTTATTTTTAAGTCGAAAATTCTGATCTCCCAGTTCCAACTAACAGTTTGCTTCTTTTTTTGAGCACCGGGCTTTTCCACCTTTTCTGGATGATATGGATCTTTTTATTAAATGATATCATCTTTGGCCTAATTTTGTCTTCTCTTTTAAGTTGAAGTTGGCGATCTCACTATTACAATTGACATTTTGCCGATTTTTCTGAGATCGGGGCTATTTTATGCATTTCATTGAATATTTGGATCATTTTATTAAATGCAATAATTTTTTGGTTTAATTTTGTCTTCACTTATTTTTTCGTTGAAGATAACGATCTCTTAGTTCCAATGGACCTTTTTTGCGGATTTTTATGAACTTCGGGATATTTTCTATATTTTCTGTAAGATATGGATCTTTATATTAAATGATATGATTTTTATAACTTAATTTTGTCTACTCTTATTTTTAAGTTAAACATGGCGATCGCCCGGTTCCAATGGACATTTTTGCGGATTTTTTTGAGATTGGAGCTATTTTCTACATTTTATGAAAGTTATGGGTATATGTGTAAAATGATATGATTTTTAGGTTCTAATTTTGTCTTCTCTTATTTTGCTATTGATGATGACGATATCTCGCAGACATTTTTTCGGATTTTTCTGAGGTCGGTGCTATTTTCTAAATTTTATGGAAGATATGGATCTTTTATTAAATGATATGATTTTTATCGTCTAAGTTTATCTTCTCTTATTTTTCTGTTAAATACGGCGTCTCCAGATTCAAACAGAAACATTCGCAAATTTTTATGAGCTCGGGGCTAATTTCTGTATTTTCTGGAAGATATGGATCATTCAATATGATTTTTTTGGCCTAAGTTGGTCTTCTCTTATTTATTTGTTGAAGATGGAGACCTCTTTGTTCCAACAGACATTTTTGCAGATTTTTTGAGCTACAAGCTATTTTCTACATTTCCTGTAAGATATGGATCTTTATAAATGATATGATTTTATAGCCAAATTTTGCCATCACTTATTTTTTTATTTAAGAATGGCAATCTCCTGGTTCCAACGGACTTTTTTCACTGATATTTCTGGGCTCTAGTTTATTTTCTACATTTTCTGAAAGATATGTATTTTTTATTAAATAAGATGATTTTGGCCTAATTTTGTTCCTTCTTTTTTCGGTTGAAGAAGGCAATCTCCCGGTTCCAACTTAATTTTTTATGAAATTTTCTAAGTTCGGGGCTATTTTCTACATTTTCTATAAGATATGGATCTTTATATTAAACGATATGATTTTTATAGCCTAATTTTATCTTCTCTTATTTTTCAGTTGAATATGCCAATCTCCCGGTTCCAACGGACATTTTGCAGACTTCTCCGAGCTCCGGACTATTTTCTACATTTTATGCAAGATATGGATCCTTATATTAAATGATATGTTTTTTGGCCTAATTTTGTCTTTCTTTTTTCAATAGAAGACGACGATCTCCTAGTTCCAACGGACATTTTGCAGAATTTTCTGAGCTCGGTGCTATATTTTACATTTTCTGTATGATATGGAACTTTATATTAAATGATATGATAATTAAATCCTAATTTTGTCTTCTCTTATTTTTCATTTGTTGATGGGAATCTCCCGGTTCCATTGGATATTGTTGCAGATTTTTCTGAGCTCTGATTATTTTCTACATTTTCTGGAAGATATGGATGTTTTATTAAATTATATGTTGTTTGCTTATTTTTCTTAGTTCGGGGATATTTCCAAAATTTTCTAAAAGATATTGATCTTTTTATTAAATGATAGGATTCTTGGCCTAATTCTCTATTCTTTTATTTTTCAGTTGAAGATGGCGATCTACCTATTCCAACGGACATTTTTGCGTATTTTTCCTAATTTTCTGGAAGATTTGGATCTTTTGTATTGAAATATATTTTTTCACGGCCTAATTTTTTCTGCTCTTATTTTTCAGTTGAAGATGGCGACCTCTCAGTTCCAACAGACATTTTTGCAAATTTTTCTGAGATCGAGGGTATTTTTACATTTTTTATAGGATATGGATCTTTTTATTAAATGATATTTTGAGATCGCCAAGTTCAAAAGGAAATTTTTGCAAATTTTATGAGCTCGGTGCTATTTTTGCATTTTTTGAAGATATGGATCGTTCTATTAAATGATATGATTTTTGGCCTAATTTGTATTCTCTTAATTTTTCGTTGACGATGGCAATCACTTGGTTCCAACGGACATTTTTGTGGATTTTTTTGAGCTACATGCTATTTTCTACATTTTCTGTAAAATTTGGATCTTTATAAATGATATGATTTTTATAGCCTAATTTTGTAATCACTTATTTATCATTTAAGGATGGAGATCTTTCGGTTCCAACGGACATTTTTGCAGATTTTTTGAGCTCTCTTCTATTTTCTACATTTTCTGAAAGATATGTATTTTTTATTAAATGATATGATTTTTGGCCTAATTTTGTCCTTTTTCGGTTGAAGAAGGCAATCACCCGGTTCCAATTCACTTTTTGTGGATTTTTCTAAGCCTGAGACTATTTTCTACCTTTACTGTAAGATACAGATCTTTATATTAAATGATATGATTTTTATAGCCTAATTTTATCTACTCTTATTTTCAGTTGAATATGACAATCTTCGGTTTCCAATGGGCATTTTGCAGACTGCTCCGAGCTCCGGACTATTTTCTACATTTTCTGGAAGATATGGATCTTTTTATTAAACGATATGCTTTTTGGCCTAATTTTGTCTTTCATTTTTTCAATTGAAAATGACGATCTCCCGGTTCCAACAGACTTTTTTGCGGATTTTTCTTAGCGCAGCGCTTTTTTTACATTTTCTGTAAGATTTGGATCTTTATATTTAATGATATGATTTTTAAATCCTAATTTTGTCTTCTCTTATTTTTCAGTTGTAAATGGTGATCTCCCAGTTCCATCTGATATTTTTGCAGATTATTCTGAGCTCGGGGCTATTTTCTACATTTTCTGGCAGATATGGATGTTTTATTAAATGATATAATTATTATAACTTAAGTTTCTCTTCTCTTATTTTTTTCGTTGAAGAAGGCGATCTCCCGATTCCAACGGATATTTTTGTTGATTTTTCTGAGCTCAGGGCTATTTCCTAAATTTTTTGAAAGATATTGATCTTTTTATTAAATGATAGGATGTTGGCCTAATTTTCTTTTCTCTTATTTTTCAGTTGAAGATGTTGATCTGCCAGTTCCAGCGGACAGTTTTTCGTATTTTCCCTGAGCTCGGGACTATTTTCTCCATTTTGGAAGATATGGATCTTTTGTATTGAAATATATTATTTTTATAGCCTAATTTTGTCTCCTCTTATTTTTTAGTTGAAGATGGCAACTGCCTAGTTTCGACAGATGTTTTTGCATATTTTTCTATGATCGATTGTATTTTTAAATTTTCTATAGGATATGTATCTTTTTGTTAAATGATACGATTTTTATAGCCTAATTTTGTCTTCTCTTATTTTCACTTGAAGATGGCGATCTCCCCGTACCAACAGATATTTTTGCAGATTTTTCTGACCTCGGGCCTATTTCTACTTCTTTTTATTAAATGATATTATTTTTTGGCTTAATTTTGTCTACTCATATTTTTCAATATGTCGGTCTTCCAGTTCCAACAGACATTTTTGCTAATTTCTGTTACCACGAGATTATCTTCTGTATTTCTAAAGATATCAATTGTTTTATTAAATAATATGATTTTTGACCTAATTGTATCCTATCATATATTTTTCGTTGATGATGGTGATCTCCCGGTTCCAACAGATATTTTTGCAGATTTTTCTGAGTTCTGTGCTATTTCCTGTAATATCTGGAAAATATCAACCGCTTTATTAAAATGATTCCATTTTTTGGCTGAATTTTGTCTTTTTTGTTTAATTCAGCGATCTCCCGGTTCCGACAAATATTTTTGTGGATTTTTCTGAGCTCGGGGATATTTTCTATATTTTATGGAAAATAAGAATCTTTATATTAAATGATATAATTTTTATTGTCAAATTTTTTCTTCTCTTATTTTTCAGTTGAATATATCGACTCCCGGTTCCAACGAACATTTATTCAGATTTTTCGAGATTTTCTTTATTTTATAGAAGATATGGATCTTTTATTAAATGATATGATTTTTATTGCTTAAGTTTGTCTTCTATTATTTTTAAGTTGAAGATGGCGATCTCCTGGTTCCAACAGCCATTTTTGCAGATTTTTCAAAGCTCATGGCTATGTTCTGCTGTTTATTAAATATATGGATCTTTTTATTAAATGATATGATTTTCATAACCAAAGTTTGTCTTCTCTTATTGTCCAATTGAAGATGGCGATCTTTATATTGAATGATTTGATTTTTTGGCTTCATTTTGTCTTCTCTTATATCTTAGTTGAAGACTGCATTCCTCGGTCCCAAAGGATATTTTTGCGGATTTTTCTGAGGTCAGTGCTATTGTCCACTTTTTCTGGAAGATATGAATCGTTTTATTAAATGCTATGATTTTTGGCCAAATTTTGTCTTCTCTTAATTTCCAGTTGAAGTTGGCGATCTCCCGGTTCCAAGGAATAATTAGCGGATATTTCTGAGCTCCGGGATATTTTCCATGTTTTCTGGAATATATAGATCTTTTATTAAATGATATCAGAGAATACAAAATTAGGCCAAAAAAAGTCCGTTGGAACTGGGAAATCTCCATTTTCAACTGAAATATAAGAGAAGACAATATTCGAAATAGGGAAATCACCATCTTCATCTTTAAAAATTTCCGTTGTAATTGGGATATTGCCAACTTCAACTGAAAAGATTTTTATATATCATTTTCTGAGCTTGGTGCAATTTTATACATTTTATGAGATATATGGATCTTTTTATTAATTGAAGATGACGATAGTTTTATTAAATGATACGATTTTTGGGCTAATTTTGTCTTCTCTTATATTCTAGTTGAAGATGGCGATCACCCGGTTCCAACAGAGATTTTTGCGGATTTTTCTAAGCTCCGACCTATTTTCCACATTTTGGAAGATATGGATCGTTTTATAAAATGATATGATATTTTGGTCCAATTTTGTCTTCTCCTATTTTTTAGTTGAAGATTGCGATCTCCCGGTTCCAACGGATATTTTTGCGGATTTTTCTGAGCGAGGAATTATTTTCTACATTTTCTAGAAGAAATGGATCTTTTTTGCATTATATGATTATTGTAGCCTAATTTTGTCATCTCTTATTTTTAATTTGAAGATGTCGATTTCCCGGTTCCAATGGACATTTTGGCCGATATTTCTGAACTCTTGATTGTTTTCTACATTTTCTGTAAGATATGGATCTTTTAATAAATGATATGATTTTTCTAGCCTAATTTTATCTTCTTATATTTTTTAATTAATGATGGTGATGTCCCTGTTGCAATGAAAATTTTTGCGGATTTTTCTGCACTCGAGGCTATTTCCTACATTTCATTGTAGATATGGATTTTTTATTAAATGATATGTTTTTTATAGTCTACGTTTGTATTCTCTTATTTTTCATTTGAAAATGGCGGTTTTCCGGTTCCAACGGAAATTTTTGTAGATTTTTCTGACCTAAGTGCTATTTTCTGTATTTTCTGGAAGATAACGACTGTTTTTATTAAATGCATTGATTTTTGTCTAATTTTGTATTCTTTATATTTTATGTTGATAATGGCGATCTCCCGGTTCCCACAGATATTTTTGAGAATTTTTCTGAGCTCAGGGCTATTTTCTGTATTATCTTGAAGATATCGATTGTTTTATTAAATGATAAGATATTTTGGCCTAATTTTGTCTTCTTTGTTTTTCGTTAAATTTTGCACTCTCTCGGTTTTGACGGATATTTTTGCAGATTTTTTTGAGCTCGGGTATATTTCTACATTTTATGAAAAATAAGAATATTTACATTAAATGATATGATTTTTATTGCCTAATTTTGTCTTCTGTTATTTTTGAGTTGAACATAGCGATCTCCCGGTTCTAATGACATTTTTGCAGATTTTCTGAGCACCGTGCTATTTTCTTTATTTTATGGAAGATATGGATCTTTTTATTAATTGATATGATTTTATAGTTTAAGTTTGTCATCTATTATTTTTAAGTTGAAGACGGCAATCCCAGTTCCAACGAACATTTTTGCGGATTTTTTGAGCTTAGGGCTATTTTCTACATTTTATGGAAGATATGGATCTTTTTATTAAATTATATGATTTTTATAACTTAAGTTTGTTTTCTCTTATTTTCCAATTGAAGATGGCAATCTTTCTATTGAATGATATGATTTTTTGCCCTCATTTGGTAGCGGAACCGGCATTGTAATAGAGACTCCGAAGGGGAGCCTATTGGAGCACGCCCTCCGCTTCAACTTCTCGATAACCAATAATGTGGCAGAGTACGAGGACACACTCAACGGCCTAAAGCTCTGTCGGGTGCTTGGAGCGACAAATGTGATGTTGATAAATGATTCAAGGCTGGTCATTCAGCAAATTGAAGGAAGCTTCGAGGCAAGGGAGGAACTGATGAAACGGTACCTGTAGTGTGCCCAGGCCGAACTCCTCAAATTTAGGAAAGCAGCGATCCAACATCTACCAAGATCGAAAACCTTCGGGCCTACGCCCTCTCAAAGCTGATTTCGTCTTCTCTGGCAGAGATTGGGAAATCCATCTACATTGAGAACTTACTGACACCCATCATTGAGGAGGGTGAACTGATGTGCATCGACCAAGATCGATCATGGATGAGCCTGATCATCGCCTACCTGAAGAATAGAGCCCTACCAGAAGATAGGCTGGAGATGCAGAAGACCAAGAGATGGTCTTTGTCGTTCGTGATGTTCGGTGATGTACTCTACCGAAAGCGTCGCCCGAAGAACGACGTATTGCCCTACTTAAAGTGTCTTGGGCCGAGAAGAGCTGAGGAAGTCATCCACGAAATACATGAAGGATTCTAAAGGAATCATCATGGTGGCCGAACCCCGGCACATAAAGCAGTCCTGCGGGGCTACTATTGGCCGACCATGCTGAAGGACGCAATCGACTTTGTCAATCGGTGCAAGGAATGCCAGAAATTCTTCAAGCATACAAAGGCTCCTCCTGCCGACATGGTTCCAATTCTCAGCCCGGTCCCATTTTCCAAGTGGGGTATGGACATCCTCGGACCATTTCCAATGGCAGCCGGAGGAAGGAAGTTCCTAGTTGTCGATGTCGACTACTTCACCAAGTGGATCGAATCGAAGCCTCTAGCGTTCATTACCTCAAAGGACATAAAGAGCGTCGTCTGGAAGTCTATCATATGCCGCTTTAGGATACCCCGCTCCATTGTGAAGGACAACGAGATGTAGTTCTACTCCGCGGACTTCAGACAATTCTGCTCAGATTGGGGTGTCAACCTTCACTTTGCCTCCGTGGCGCATCCACAGTGCAATGGCATGGCCGAGGCAGCAAACAAATGCATCCTTGGACCCTTGAAGAATAAGGCTGGCAATGCCCCTGGATCTTGGCCTGGCGAGCTACTCGGTATCATTTGGTCTTACCACACTACGTACAAAGCTTAAACTGGTGAGAGCCCCTTCATGCTAGCCTATGGGGCAGAAGCCATAGTCCCAGTGGATGTTGGCAAAAAATCTCTCTGCCTCCAGTACTTCAACGAACAAGCAAATGAAGAAGGCCTCGATCTCAACACCGAGCTCATCGACGAGGTAAGGGATCATGCTCTAACATGTCTTGTCAAAAAACAGCCAAAGAATGGCGAGGTACTACAACTCTCGGGTGAGAAAGCGGAGCTTCAGAGTCGACGACCTCGTCCTAAGGGACACAACCTTCAAACCCGAGATTGGCCGCCGCGAAAATCTCTCTGTCAAATGGAAAGGCCCCTACAAAATAGTGGACATTGTGGGACCATCAACCTAAATTTTGGCAAACATGGAGGGGAAAGAATTAGCTCATCCGTGGAATGCCCAATACTTACTTAAGTACTATCGATAAAATTTGTGATTTTATATTTGTACAAAAAATATGTTGTTTGAATGTAAGATTCAGATCCCCTCCAAGATAGAAAGTGCCTCCATAAAGGTCATCTTAATCATCCGGAGCGAGCAACCTCGCTACAAGTAAACTCTTATGTTTTCGTTTGTATATACGTTATTATGCGAACTAAAATTTCAGCTCCTACCTAAAATTGGAGCTCCTCCGAGTAGGCCTACTAGGCACCCTAGAGCTCGAGCTCCCACGGGATGACCTAGTTAATAAAAACACAGGTTTTATTCTATCCCTAATATGTCGCTACGTTTCGACTTACACACTCTTCGAGTCTCTCTTATGTGTTAGAAATTCCAGGTCAAGGTCGGCTTGATCACTGGAAGAGAACGGATCACAATAATAGCTAGAGCATATGAAAAATACTAGGAAGCCAACATGAGCAATAAAATCTATATATTGTGCAAAGAATGAGAATAAGCTCTAAATGTGATACATAAAGCGACCATATACAAAAAAATAGCATGATTAAGCATAATTCTTAACACACAATTGGGGGTAGATATGTGGTATAAATATGCACTTTCCGCTATGAATTAACAATGACTTCAAAATGGGAAAGAAGAGAAATTGATATTTAAGAGGTCAATGACATGAAGAGCTACACCGTGGTGAACCTCATCGATACTTTCATGTCTTATGAAGTGAGAAGGAAGAACTGTTTGAAGATTAAAGGAATGATGAAGCCAACAGAGGCAAAGAAGAAGGCATTTGCATTCAAATTCACCTCTTCATCCTCCGTTAATGATGAGTCCAATAATAAGATGGATTTGGAAGAAATGGCACTCGTGACGAAGAAGTTCCAACGCTTCTTTCGCAAAGGTAAATTCTCATCCAAATCCAAATTCGATCCCACTAACAATTCTTCTTCTCTTTGTTTTAAGTGCAACAAGCCGGGGCACATCAAGAAGGATTGCCTAATGATAAAGAACAAAGAAAAGTGGAAGGCACTGAAGTGCCACAAGTCAGAAAAATTCAAGAAGGATAAGAAGAAAGGACGTGTTGGCACTTTCGATGATTCGAGTGGGGATTCTTCAAGCGAATCCGAGGATGAGAAGGGTGAGAGTGCATACATGTACTTCATGGCACTTAAGGATACACTCTTCGATGGAAGCTCTAGTGAGAATGATGAACCCAAGATAACTATGGATGAACTTAGAATAGCTAATGAAGAGTTATTTTCTAATTATCAATCTCTTATGCTTAAATACATTAAGTCTAAGGAATTAAAAGCTAGTAAGTCATCCATGCCATCCATCACCAACAATGACACCATTGTTGGAACAATCACACTTGAGAAAGCAAATTTGATTTCTCAAAATAGCACATTGATAATTGATGTGAATTCCCTCAAATCTCAATTAGATCATGTATCGCTTGAAAATAGTGATGATCTTCTATCATAAAACACATAATTGGGTATCGAGAATAAATTTCTCAAAACCCAAGTGCAAAAGCTCACCACACATGTGTCCACCTTGGACACTTCTATTTCTTCTCTTAGGGAGAAATATGAGCTCATTTTCTTCCAAGTTAATAGATTTAACAAAGGGAAATGACAATTGGATGAGTTGATTTCAAACCAATTTCCAGCCACACATCGTGTTGGACTTGGTTATTCAAAATAAAATGCATCCAAATCGGTGACACTATATATTTTGTGAGGCCATCTTTTAGTGCATCCACGAGTAGTGACCAAAACACTTTGGGTAGTAAACCTACCAAGAAGGTCACCACTCCACACACTCACTCTTTTGCCAAGAAACCAACCAAGGGTGAAATCAAAAGAAGGGACACGCATTCATTTACAATAACATACACACCCACTTAGGAACACTCATACTACACATGTGAACACGTATAATGAATTTTATGCAGCACACCCACAGACACGTGCAAACCCACACATGAGAAATACTCATGCACTTACATGTTCACAAGGTTCACGGACATGTTCACAAGGTTTAAGATGCAGGAAGGAGAGAGCATCTCGGACATGTTCATAAGGTTCACGGATATCGTGAATGCTTTGGAAGGACTTGGGAAGGTGATTTCTCAAGAGGATCGAGTTGAGAAGCTCCTTGACTCCCTTACGCCTCAATGGGAGTCAAAGGTCAACAGTATTGTGGAGTCAAACTACATGACCAAATACATCGTTGAGGCGTGCAATGGAAATCTCATGGCATATGAACTGAATCGTCTACATATGAAAGAGATTCAACCATCCAAGCCCGAGGAGTAGGAAAGGCCAAAGGGAATTGCATTACATGCCACGAAGGAGCCAATCAAATGGAGAAAGAAATTCCATCAAGAAGCCCCGAGTGAAGAAGATGGAGATGATGAGGCTAGTGATGATGATATCATGGAGCTCGCCAAGCAACTCAAAGTATTCTTAAAGGACAAGTAAGATAAGTCTTTGTCAAAGTTTGTCTCTAAATCTAACAAGACTCCTACTTGTTTCAGTTGTAGAGGTAAAGGTCATCTTTCTACCGAATGTCCTTCCAAACCCTCCAAAAAATCTTACAAAGGAAATAGGACGAAATTTTGGAAAGGGAAGTCCAAATACAAGAACAAGAAGAAGGGTCCTTTTGGCACGTTTGATAACTCAAGTGAGGACATCAAATGAAGAAGAAGATCATAAGGAGGAGGCTCACATGTGCCTTCCGTCATTCGATGACTTCTCTACAAGTGGAGATGAAGAGGTAAACATTCTCAACTCCAATGAAGAAGGTTGCTTCATGGCTATTGGGGAAGATCTTCATCAAGCTCTAGCAAGGAGTGCAAAAATGAGGATGATGAAGATGTGGATGATCCAAATCTATCATATAAGGAGCCTGAATATCGCAATGAGGAGCTCTCCAAAGGGTAAGTAAATGAATCGATGCTTACCCTAAATTAAATGCTATATTTAATGTTGCTAGGAGTAGGTTGCATGAATTAGAATCTACTAGTGTAAATGTTAATGCGTTGCATGTTGTTGACACTAATGAGAGAGACTTACGTCTCTCTCAAGTCAAGGAATTAAGCACCACTAATGAAATTTGATAGCGCAACACTTTAACAACTAACATTGAAATGCGAAGATGAATCCCAAAAGCTCATAATCTTTGTGCATTCTAGGGATTCACTCCACGATTTGTTGGAAAAACAACATCCGGTAAATCATAGAGGAGGATTGGGTTATATTCCAAATGTGGTATCCAAACCCACCTCTATTTCTTATTTTGGTGCAAAATCAAGACTTACTGCTAAAGCACCTAAGAAGAGCCACCATGCATTCTTGTACAACAATAACCCTAACAAGATGCATGTAAATTACAAGGGGATGAAGGAGAATGAAAATTCTTCATTTTTTGCTAAGAAGCAAACCCCTCACTTTTCGCATGCCAAGAAAAAATTTCTTTCACATATGCATATCACATCCACCTGCAAAGGCAAAACCATTGCCTAGAAAATCCTTAAGTCTTTGGATTCCCAATAGGGTTAGTGTGCAACGAGGGATAATTATATCAACTCTTTAGTTGGGGATGTGATCCCCTCATAAGATTATGTTAGTAAAGAAAACTCTTCTTAGGTTTGGTTCACTAATGTATAGGCCTCTCACACATGTGCATATTGCATGTGTATCATACTTATATTTCTATATCTTAGCATGCACATTGATTGTGTGTGATTTTTCATGATTTTGAAAATATTTTCAAACTATTTTCAATGAAAATAGGACCTTGGAGATTTCATTGTCATACATGAATTTATTGATCCATGTGTTTGACAATGGGGGAGTTAGTATGTTATATATGTTTAAATTATTATAAAACATATTTTAACTCTCTTTTGGTTTATTTTTGAGATCATTATCGACAATTGGTTATAGTGGTCTCAAACTCAACCCATTGATGTTGCCAACATTATATATGCTATATTTTCTCTTGGAAATGTCATTTGTATCAATAATATTTGATCTTTTTATATCAATATTGATACAATTTTGGCCCATGGCTCCAATTAATTTTTAATAGATCATAGAAGTCAACATTTTGACCTTTCCTATGATCTAAGGGGAGCATGAAATAGTGATTGATACACACTTAAGATTTCATATTAGGTATCAAACATATCTTAATCTCTTGCATTTTGTCACATTTTTAAAGAGAATCAATGACAAAAGTTATTTCTTGTATTTTGTGTCCACCTTTTTGACAATGACAAGAGAGAGATATGGATTATGTAAGTCATATGGGGAGAGATATGGTTTATGTAATCTTGCCTATATGTCACAATTGGTGTGGATCTTTATTGGTTTATTCTTTTCAACTGGTGCATATAAGTAGGGGGAGCTCATTAGCATCGTGCTTTAATCTTTTATCTTTTACACAATGTGTGTCATCATCAAAAGGGGGAGAATGTTAGTTCTTAACGGTCAAGATTAATGTTGTTTTGATGATGATCAACACATTATATTAGTGTGCTAATCAACCTCATGTGTTAGTCTCAGTTTATCTTAATGATTATATGTTGATGAGACAAAGCATAAAGCTTGGAGGATGATACAATGAAGATCTTAAAGACCTCCAAGAGTGACGGATTGCTCAAGCTTGGATGTAGTCATGAGATCATCTAATGAATCTAATGCTTGTAGCATGATGGTGGCTAGAACCTCAATGCATCAAGAACTTGAAGTCTAGACTCTACGAGAAGCTATTGTAATTCATGTAATTTACTTTCTCTCTTTTCTCATTTGAGTCATAGGATTATTGTAGTGCCTTGATTAGATGGTTATACACACATGCACGCATCATAAACATCTTATTGAACCATGTGATCAACCTAGAACACATCCCAATAGGTTCATATGGTCACAACCTTAGTGGAAATTTTAGTTGCAAGACAGGGACCTGACGTAGAAAGTACATGAACCTATGTGGTCATCAGAGGTCTGGTCATCCTTCTCCTGTTTACTCGAGAGTAGATTGCTTGCTGACTTTTTAGACCAGTCTGCCTTCAAACTGAGCCCAGTTCTTCTGTAGTTTGAATTTTTCATCCAAACCACCTGCACTAGTTATCTAACTTCCTAATCTTTCTAACACAACTTGAATCACTCAATTCCAATATCTGTAGTGGCAGATAGGACTATTTTAGTGAAGTTGTTCCCTAAAAATCAGCCTGATGTTTCTGATTTTTCAAATCAGTCTGCCTTCAAAGTTGAATTAGTTTTTCTGTAGTTTGATTTTTCATCCAACCACTTGCATTGGTTAGCTAACTTACTCAGCTTTCCAACCCAACTTGAAGTGCTCAGTTCTTATATCTGTAGTGGCAGATATAGCTGTTTTAGTGAAAATGTATACAGAATTTCAGCCTGCTGATTTTTAGCTGCACAGGGGCTTATTAAACCTTCATCAGGCGCCTGGTCCAGCAGTGCTTTTGCCCATTTATAGCCATTGGGGTTCTTAGTTTTTGGTCTTTTGGCTTGGATTCCTTGCTTTTCTTGGGCTATTTTGGATCCCTATATATAGGAGAGTGCTTAGTTCATTTAGAACTCTTGGAAAACTTTGAAGATCATATAATCTCTTCATTAAGCCTCTGCTCCTTCATTCCCTTCATTAGAGCTTCATTTTAGGGAATTTCTACAAGGGATTTCAATCTTATTCTTTTCTTGGTGAACATCTTTCTTCTCTTCATTCTTACACTCAATTGAGAAGTGTTAGGTTTCATTCCTAGAAGAGAGAAAGATCAACAAGTTCAATCAAAGTCTCATCTCAAGCACTTGGCTTTTAGACTTGCATGCCTTCATCTACACTTTGGTAAGATCATTTCAAGGCATAGTTAAGTGTTATTTTGTTTCATCTTTTTGAATGAAACCCTAACTCTCTTTGTGAGAGTTAGCTTCTCCCTTTGTGGAAGGTTGAGTCCTCGTGTAGGACTAACCCATATGTAGGGTTTGTGTGAGTCCTTGTGTAGGGCAAATTCCTTGTGTGGGGTGTCCCTCATGTAGGGAGTTGTATTCATTAACTTTTGTAGGATTATAGTGGATATTGGGGGTGTGGCTGGATGTACCCAACTTTGGGGAACTAGGATAAATCCTTTGTGTTATGTTTGCTTATTTGTGTTCATTAATCTCCTTTTTCATTTATAATTCCATATTTGCTAGTTTATTTTTAATTACACAATTATTGTCATTACATTATTCACCTCACCTCTAGTGTATGTTGTTTAGTATTGCAAGGTAGACGGTTCTTACATAAATGATTTCTATGACTCGCATGGATTTCGTGGGTGTTATGGGAAAATAAGATGCCAAATAAGGAGCGTCCGTGGTTTCTCTGTGAAACAGAGGTAGCTTCCATGATTTCCCATGATATTTTGATTGGGATAACCCCACTGTTGCTTCAAATTGCAGGGTTGAAGGATTTTTCTATTTCTCACAACCTTAGCGTACACAAATGGCAAAAATTGGCCAACCCAGGCCTTAAACGACAGAATTCTTGGCTCCTACGACATTGATAGTGCATCACGATCGCTTTCTGTGGGAAATCGATAAGAATCCACTCATGGTTTCAATACACAAGAAATTTCCACAGTTAACGATTTCTGGGACTCGCACAGATTTCATAGGCATTATGGGGAAATACGAGGCCAAATGAGGAGCGTCTATGGTTTCTGTGTGAAGAGTAGGTAGTTTCCATGATCTCCCAAGAGATTTTGATTGTGATAACCCCACGGTTGCTCTGAATAGTGGTGTTGAAGAATTTTTCCATTTCTGGCAGCCTCAGTGTAAGGACCCTGGCTATGAGGAAAACACTAGTAGGGGATTGAATAGTGTTTATAAAAATTAACTAAGAAATTACATCTAATTAAAATCCTAATCCAACAACGATGTGGAATAAAAATGAAACACCAAATTAGATATGCAAACACAAGGATGTTTCAAGGGTTCGGATTACCCAAGTCAAATCCGACTTGTTTCCGATAATCCTACGTCTTTTCTACTTGGGATACCACCCGGATACTCAAGTTAGAACCCTAACTTGAGTTTTCCTTTCAACCCACTTGTAGAAACTCAATAAGTGTAATCAATACACAATTGATGTCCTTGAATCCTATAACTTGGGATCAAGCAAAGCACTCTCACAATTAACGAGAGTTATGAAATTTGAAATTAAACACTTACAAATCACATATGCCTTGAAGGAAAACTTGAAGGAGCAAAGTGATGTGAGTGTTGATCTCTTCCAAGAAGAGAGTGAAGCCCTTTCTCTTGTCACCACCAAATGCCTAAATGATATCAACTTTGATTCTAGATTTTGGAGGGCAAGAGAGAATGAGATTCTAAGGCTTAGATAGAATTGAGTGCTTAAGAGTTTAGAGATGAGATCAATGAATTCTTAAGGATTCCAAGAAGTCTCTCCAATGAAACAGTAGGAGACCCTTTTATAGGTTCTATAAAACCCTCAAATAGAATACCCAAAACCCCCTTTGAAATCCGTGTGGAAATTCCCACGGATTGATTTTACAGCCAGGACAGGTGACTGATGAAGAACAGACAGTGGCCTGCTGCACTGTGTCAGAGGGTAGCTAAGAATTCAAACGGTAACTTACCATGTAGGACAGTCGACTGATGAAGGTTAGGCGCCTGAAAACTGACAGGCGACTGAGAAACCTTCTATAGCCGGCTGTGAGACAAAGTGCGTAAGTTGACAACGTGTAAGAATTCTGGGTAAGCTTGGACAGGCGACTGATGTGGTATCCACAGGCGCATGTGCCATGGGCTTGCAACTATGAAACCAACTGATGTGAACCAGCCCATTAAATTACAAACTGAAGACCTAATTCAAAGTGCATGCCCAATGACACGAGGAAGGATAAAAAGAATGCAAGATGCAATTGGGGCCCAAGTATAGAAGCATTGCTGGCCCAATAAAGATGTACTAAAAAAGAAGTAAATCAGGCCTTAATCTTTCTAATCCAAGCCCAAAAAATTAAGGCCCAAGGTTGGATAATTCTGAATTATTTAGAGAATAAGAAGAGTCATTTGTAATCAAACTTTAGAATTCATGGGGGAATATCAAGAGTCATGTGCTATCATTAATTCTGAATTCACGGGGAGATGAAGAGTCATACCATTAATTCTGAATTAATGGAGAGATCAAGAGTCATACTATTAACTCTGAATTCATGGGGAGATCAAGAGCCATTAGTGGTCTTTAATTTGTGCCTTTTAAAGAGTCTTTTTAGTTTCCAAAGCTCTACCTATAAATAGCGCATGTAATCCTTTGTAACATGCATCAATCAGATCATCAATTCAGAATTTGAGTGTTCTCTCATATTCTGTGAGCTTCAATATTCTTTAGCTCTTGTGGAACCTTGCCTTGTCAATCTTCCTTATAAGATTGGTCATCCAAATCTGCAAAAGCCCGCAATTCGTGCTTCAACCCAAGTGTGTTGATGTGTGGATTGGTTAAACTCGTGTTCGTGGATGTGGAAGTGGTCTACGTAGCAGGTTATGTTCTTTACAACGTTGGTTGGCTATTTGCATTTGTCATGTAAGTGAACCATCCTTATCTAGAGCTTATCACTCCCTATTTTCGTTCACTTATTCTGGAGTGTGATGCTCATATCCTTCTTTTTTTCGAGTTCTTGAACATCCTACGCCGTGAAGATTGGGCCACCTCTCTAGTTTCACATCATTTGGTATCAAAGCGCCAGGTAGACACGGTAGGTTTCTTTCAATCATTTTATTGCTTCAAAAAAATTCGGTTTCATATCCTTTCCTTTCCTTTGTTTCTGCCAAAACAAGAAACTTTCCAAAACATTTCACTTAGTTTATATTCTTAGTGTGCAAGAATTTTGTTTTATCTTTCAACTTTTGAGAGCCTGTGTTTATTTGCTGTTTATTTTAGTTTGTACAAGTAAATCACGCAAAAAAGCAAAAAAAATGCAAAAGCAAAAGAAAAAAGCTGAAAAAAACAAAAGCAAAAAAAAGCAAAGGTTGGAAAAAATCGAGAAAGAAAAACAAACAGTGGTGCTCAATTCACTTCTTACATTCTGTTATCTTACAAATTTCATTGCTCTTATTGTTGCATTTTTGTCTTGCACTACTAAGTAATTCCCTTCTTTTCATTAAATTTCTACTCTAGACCTAATCATACTTCAGGCCTAAACCCATCCATTATTCATAATTTTACCAACCACCACTACATATTTGGGTGAAGTGAGTAATTTGCATTATTGGATTACTCAACAATGATTTGGGTTGCATACGAGCTAAGGACAGCTTCTGAGGGAATTGTGAGTTGGTGAGATTATCAAGAGTGTATTTTTTCTTTCACTAACATGGCAAGAAACCAAGAAGATACTACACAACATGGAGAATCATCTTTTCAACTGCAAGCATTGGTGAGCCATCTTGAGAGATTGTTTGACAGAAAGCTAGAAAAAATCCATGAACGATTAGATTAAATGAAGAATCAAGCTTCTACACAACAAAATCCTCCAAACAATCATGAACAACCTCATGGAGATACGAAGAGCCAAGTTGATGGGGATGAATTTGAAGATCACCGACCAAGAAGAAGGAGATTTCATCGTGATGAACAAAGAAGATATAGAAACCGAGGAGACAACATTGGTGGAATTAAAATCAAAGTACCTTCTTTTCGAGACTAACATGATACTGATGCGTATTTGGAGTGGAAAATGCGTGTTGAGCAAATTTTCTCATGCCATGACTACTCTGAAGGTAACAAGGTAAAACTTGCAGCTCTTGAGTTTATTGATTATGCTCTTATTTGGTAGGATCAGGTGCAAAAGGAAAACGAATGATATGGAGAGCGTCCCATTAGTACTTTGACGGAAATAAAATCAACTATGAGAAGGAGTTTTATTCCATCTTATTACCATAGGGAACTCCATCAAAAACTGCAACAACTCAATCAAGGCTCGTTTCTTGCCACAACTCAATAAGAGTGTAGATGAGTATCACAAAGAGATGGAGATGGCCAAGGTTCGAGCAAATGTGATGAAGGACAAAGAAGCAACAATGGCTCGTTTCTTATGTGGCCTTAATCCTAATATTGTTGATGCTGTAGAGATGCATCACTATATAGCTTAAGATTGTCTTCTATTATTTTGAAGTTAAAGATGACAATCTCCTGGTTTCAACAGACATTTTTGCAGATTTTTTTGAGCTCAGGACTATTTTCTACTTTTATGAATGATATGGATCTTTTTATTAAATGATATGTTTTTATAACCTAAATCTGTTTTCTTTTATTTTTTCGGTAACGTGGCGATCTTTTATTGAATGATATGATTTTTGGCCTAATTTTGTCTTCTCTTATATTTCAGTTGAAGATGGCAGATTTTTGCAGATTTTTCTAAGCTCCGAGCTAATTTCCACATTTTCTGGAAGATATGGAACGTTTTATTAAATGAAAAGATTTGTTGGCCTAATTTTGTCTTCTCTTACTTTCGAGTTGAAGTTGGCAATCTCCTGGTTCTAGCAGACATCTTTGTGAATATTTCTGAGCTCCAGGAAATTTTCCATATTTTCTGGAATACATGGATCGTTATTTTAAATGATATCAGAGAAGACAAAATTAGGCCAAAAAATGTCTGTTGGAACCGGGAAATCGCCATCTTCAACTGAAATATAAGGGAAGACAAAATTCGGAACCGGGAAATCGCCATCTGCATTTATGAAAATGTCTGTTGTAACCGGGATCTTGCCATATTCAACTGAAAAGATTTTATATATCATTTTCAGAGCTTGGTGCTCTTTTATACATTTTATGAAAGATATTGATCTTTTTATATATTGATATGATTTTTCTAGCCTACATTTGTCTTCTCTTATTTTCCAAGTTGAAGATGTCGATCTTTTTATTAAATGATACGATTTTTGGCCTAATTTTGTCTTCTCTTATATTCTAGTCGAACCTAGCGATCATCCGGTTCCAACGGACATTTTTGCAGATTTTTCTGAGCTCCAGTCTATTTTCCACAGTTTGAAAGATATGTATCTTTTTATTAAATGATATCATATTTTGGCCTGATTTTGTCTTCTCTTATTTTTCTAGTTGAAGATTGCGATCTCCAGGTTCCAATGGATATTTTTGCGGATTTTTATAAGCTCGAGATTATTTTCTACATTTTCAAGATGATTTGGATCTTTTATAACATTATATGATTTTTGTAGCCTAATTTTGTCTTCTCTTATTTTTTTTCTTGAAGATGGTGATATCCCGGTTGCAAAGAACATTTTGGCCGATATTTTTGAGCTCGGGACTATGTTCTACATTTTTATAAGATATGTACCTTTTATTAAATGATGTGATTTTTCTAGCCTAATATTCTCTTCTTTTATATTTCAATTGATGATGGCGATCTCCCAGTTCAAACGGAAATTTTTGCTGATTTTTCTGAGCTCAAGATTATTTTCTACATTTTCTGAAAGAATTTATTTTTATTAAATGATACGATTCTTGGCCTAATTTTGTTCTCTACCTTTTCCGCTTAAAGAAGGCGATCTCCCAGTTCCAACTTACTTTTTTGCGAATTTTTCTAAGCTTGGGGATATTTTCTACATTTCTGTAAAATATGGATGTTAATATTTAATGGTATGCTTTTTATAGCCTATTTTTAACTTCTCTTTTTTTTCAGTTGAATATGACGATCTCCCGGTTCCAATGGACATTTTGCGGATTTCTCTGAGCTCTGGACTATTTTCTACATTTTCTGTAAGATATGGATCCTTTTATTAAATAATATAATTTTTGGCCGAATTTTGTCTTTCTTTTTTCCGTTGAATATGATGATCTCCCTGTTCCAACAGACATGTTTTGCGGATTTTTCTGAGCTCGGTGCTATATTTCACATTTTCTGTAAGATATGGAACTTTATATTAAATGATATGATTTTAAATCCTAATTTTGTCTTATTTAATTTTTCATTTATTGATGGCGATCTCCCGGTTCCATCGGATATTGTAGCAGATTTTTCTGAGCTCGGATTATTTTCTACATTTTCTGGAAGATATGTATGTTTTATTAAATGAGATGATTTTTATAACCTAAGTTTCTCTTCTCTTATTTTTCAGTTGAAGATGGCAATCTCCCAGTTCCAATGGATATTGTTGCTGATTTTCTGTATTAGATATAGATCTTTTTATTAAATGATAAGATTTTTCTATCCTAATTTTGTCTTCTCTTATTTTTCAATTGAAGATGGAGATCTCCCGGTTCCAACGGAAATTTTTGTCGATTTTTTTGACCTCGAAGCTATTTTCTGCATTTTATTATCTTAATGGATATTTTATTAAATGATATGATTTATATAGCCCACGTTTATCTCCTCTTATTTTTCATTTGAAGATGGCAGTCTTCCAGTTCCAACAAACATTTTTGCGGATTTTTTAAGCTCGGTGTTATTTTCTTTTTTTGTAAGATATTGATCGTTTTATTAAATGGTATGATTTTTGGCCTAATTTTGTCTTCTCCTATTTTTTTCGTTGATGATTGCGATCTCACAGAACCAACGGATATTTTTGCAGATTTTTCTGAGCTATGGCCTATTTTCTGTATTATCTTGAAGATATCAATCGTTTTATTAAATGATATGATTTTTGGCATATTTTTGTCTTTTTTTCGTTAGATTTGGCGATCTCCCAGTTCTGACAGATATTTTTGTGGATTTTTCTAAACTCGGGGATATTATCTACATTTTATGGAAAATAACAATCTTTAAAATAAATGATATGATTTTTTTGCCAATTTTTGTCTGCTCGTATTTTTCAGTTGAACATGGCGATCTCATGTTTACAAATGAAAATTTTTCGGATTTTCTGAATTCGGTGCTATTTTCTTTATTTTATAGGAGATATTTTCTACAATTGATGATGGTGATCTCCCGGTTCCAATAGAAATTTTTGCCGATTTTTCTGAACTCGAGGCTATTTTCTACATTTTACTATAGATATGGATTTTTTATTAAATGATATGATTTTTATAGTCTCATCTTCTCTTATTTTTCCAATGAAAATGGCGTTCCAATAGAAATTTTTGCGAATTTTTTGACTTCGGGTCCATTTTCTGTATTTTCTGTAAGATAACGATCGTTTCATTAAATGCTATGTTTTTTGTAATTTTGTATTACCTTAGATTTTTGATTGATGATGGCGATCTCCTTGTTCCCATGCTTATTTTTGAGGATTTTTCTAAGCTCCAGGGTATCTTCTGTATTATCTGGAAGATATCGATTGTTTTATTAATGATATGATATTTGGCCTAATTTTGTCTTGTTTGTTTTTCGTTAAATGTTGCCCTCTCCTGGTTTCGACAAATATTTTTGCAGATTTTTCTGAGCTCGGGGTTATTTTCTACATTTTATGGAAAATAGGAATCTTTATATTAAATGAAATGATTTTATTTGACTAATTTTGTCTTCTCTCATTTTTTCAGTTGAACATAGCGATCCCCTGTTTCTAACTGACATTTTTGCATATTTTCTGAGCACTGTTCTATTTTCTTTATTTTATAGAAGATATGGATCTTTTTATTAAATGATATGATTTTAAAGCTTATGTACGTTTTCTATTCTTTTTAAGTTGAAGATGGTGATCCGTTGGAATTTTTGTGGGATGTTCTGAGGTTCCGGCCATTTTCTACATTTTATCAAAGATATGGATCTTTTTATTCAATGGTATGATTTTTATAACCTAAGTTTGTTTTCTCTTATTTTCCAGTTGAAGATTGCGGTCTTTATATTGAATGCAACGATTTTTGGCCCAATTTTATTTTCTCTTATATCATTAAAGTGGCATTCTATCAGTTCCAAAGGAAATTTTTGTGGATTTTTCTGAGCTCTGGGCTATTTTCCACATTTTCTGGAAGATATGGAACGTTTTATTAAATGATATGATTTTTGGCCTAATTATGTCTTCTCTTAATTTCTAGTTGAAGTTCGAGATCTTCCTGTTCTAACAGACATTTTTGCGGATTTTTCTGAGCTCCGGGATATTTTCCATATTTTCTGGAATATATGGATCGTTCATTAAATGATATTAAAGAAGAAAAAATTAGGCCAAAAATGTCCGTTAGAACCGGGAATCACCATCTTCAACTGAAAGATAATATAATACAAAATTCGGAACGTGGAAATCACCATCTTCATCTATAAAAGTCTTCGTTGTAACCGGGATATCGCCATCTTCAACTGAAAAGATATTTATATATCA
>CM061133.1:116017792-116036527 GCA_030789695.1 Scilla litardierei | reverse complement strand
CGCGGACTTCCTTAGGGTGAGGGATGCTTCGGAGGCAATCTCCAAACCCAATGGGCTCTTGGTGACCTATCGGGGGCGCAGCTCAGATGCCTGCCCAGGACTTTCTTAGGGTAGGAGGATGCTTCGAAGGCAATTCGCAAAATCCTAGGCGACCTATCGACAGCGCAGCTTGTAAGCCTACAGCGGACTTCCTTAAGGTGGGGGACGCTTCGGAGGCAATCCCCAAACCCTAAGGTCTCTTGGCGACCTATCGGGAGCACATCTTGGACGCCTACCACGAACTTTCTTAGGTTAGGAGGATGCTTCGGGGGCAATCCGCAAAACCCTGGGCAACCTATCGATAGTGCAGCTCAGAAGCCTGCCACGGACTTCCTTAGGGGGGACGCTTCGGGGCGACCTATCGGGGGTGCAGCTCGGACGCATGCCCTGGACTTTTCGTTTGTGGTGAATCCTTTCTCTTCCAGTGATCAAGCTGACCTTGGACCTGGAATTTCTCTCACACAAGAGAGACTCGAAGAGTGTGTAAGTCGAAACGTAGCGACATGTTCGGGACAGAATAAAACATGTGTTTTTATTTACTAGGTCGTCCCTTGGAACTGGGATCGCTGTCTTCAACTTAAAAATAACAGATGACAAACTTAAGCTATAAAATCATATCAATTAATAAAAAGATCCATATCTTCCATAAAATAAAGAAAATAGCATGGTGCTCAGAAAATATGCAAAAATGTCAATTAGAACCGGGATATAGCTATGTTCAACTCAAAAATAAGAGAAGACAAAATTAGGCAATAAAAATCATATCATTTAATATAAATATTCTTATTTTTCATAAAATGTAGAAAATATACCCGAGTTCAGAAAAATCCGCAAAAAATCTGTCAGAACCGGGAGAGTGCAAAATTTAACGAAAAACAAAGAAGACAAAATTAGGCCAAAATATCACATCGTTTAATAAAACGATTGATATCTTCCAGATAATACAGAAAATAGCCCAGAGCTCAGAAAAATCCTCAAAATATCCGTGGGAACCGGGAGATCGCCATCATCAACATAAAATATAAAGAAGACAAAATTAGACAAAAATCATTGCATTTAATAAAACAATCGTTATCTTCCAGAAAATACAAAAAATAGCCCCAAGGTAGAAAAATCTGCAAAACTTTCAGTTGGAACCAGAAAACCGCCATTTTCATGTGAAAAATAAGAGAATACAAACGTGACTATAAAAATCATACCATTTAATAAAAAATCCATTTCTACAATAAAATGTAGAAAATAGCATCGAGTTCAGAAAAATCAGCAAAAAATTTCGTTGCAACCGGGACATCACCGTCATCAATTAAAAAATATTGGAAGATAAAATTAGGCTAGAAAAATCATATTATTCATTAAAAGATCCATATCTTTCAAAAAATGTAGAAAACAATTTAGAGTTTGGAAATATCGGCCAAAATATCCATTGGAACCGGGAAATCGCCAGCTTCAAATTAAAAATAAGAGATGACAAAATTAGGCTACAATAATCATATAATACAAAAAAGATCTATTTCTTCCAGAAAATGTAGAAAATAATTCCGATCTCAGAAAAATCCGCAAAAATATCTCTTGGAACCGGGAGATCGCAATCTTCAACTAAAAAATAAGATAATACAAAATTAGGCCAAATATCATATCATTTAATAAAACGATCCATATCTTCAAAAATGTGGAAAATAGGCCGGAGCTCAGAAAAATCCGCAAAAATCTTTGTTGGAACCGGGTGATCGCCATCTTCAAATATAATATAAGAGAAGACAAAATTATCCCATAAATCATATCATTTAATAAAATGATCGTCATCTTCAATTAATAAAAAGATCCATATATCTCATAAAATGTATAAAATTGCACCATGCTCAGAAATTGATATATAAAAATCTCTTCAGTGAAGATGGCAATATCCCGGTTACAACAGACATTTTTAAAGGTGAAGATGGTGATTTCCTTATTTCGAATTTTGTCTTCTCTTTTATTTCAGTTGAAAATGGAGATTTTTCGGTTCCAACGGTCATTTTTTGGCCTAATTTTGTATTCTCTGATATCATTTAATAAAACGATTCATATATTCCAGAAAACATGGAAAATATCCGTTGGAACCGAGAGATCGCCACAATCAACGAAGAAAATATGAGAAGTAAAATTAGGCCAAAATCATATCATTTAATAAAACGATCGATAACTTTCAGAAAATACATAAAATAGCCTCGATGTCAGAAAAATTCGCAAAAATGTTTGTTGAAAATGCGAGACGTTCATCTTCAAGTGAAAAATAAGAGAAGACAAAATTAGGCTCGAAAATCATATCATTTAATAAAAAGATCCATATCTTCTAGAAAATGGAGAAAATAGCCACAAGCTCAGAAAAATCCACAAAAATGTCCACTGGAACTGAGAGATCGTCATATTAACCTTAAAAATAAGAGTGGTCAAAATTATCCCAAAAATCATATCATTTAATAAAAACTTACATATCTTCCACAAAAAGTAGAAATATGCCCGAGTTCAAAAAATCCGCAATAATGTTCGTTGCTATTCGGAGATCACCAGCTTCAACGGAAAACTAAGAGAAGACAAAGATATGCTATAAAAATCATACCATTTAATAAAAAGATCCATATCCGACAGAAAATGTAAAAATACACTCGTTCTCGGGAAAAATCTGCAAAAATATCCGTTGGAACTGGGACGTCACCATCTTCAATTGAAAATTAACATGAGACAAATTAGGCTATAAATAATATATTTCAATACGAAAGATCCAAATCTTCCAGAAAATGTAGAAAATAGTCCCGAGCTTAGGAAAAATACGCCAAAATGTCCGTTAGAACCAGAAGATAACCATCTTCAACTGAAAAATAAGAGAATAGAAAATTAAGCCAAAAATCATTTCATTTAATAAAAAGATCAATATATTTTCGAAAATTTAGGAAATACCCCCGAGCTTAGAAAAATCAGAAAACATATCAGTTGGAATCGGGAGATGGCCATCTTCAGCTAAAAATAAGATAAGAGAAACCTAGGTTATGAAAATCATATCGTTTAATAAAACATCCATATCTTCCAGAAAATGTAGAAAATAACCCCGGAGCTCAAAAAATCTGCAACAATATCTGATGGAACCGGGAGATCGCCATCTACAACTTAAAAGTTAGAGAAGACAAAATTATGATTTAAAAATCATATCATTTAATAAAAAGGTCCATATCTTACTGAAAATGTTAAAGATAGCACCGAGCTCAAAAAATCCGCAAAAAGTCCGTTAGAACTAGCAGATCGTCGTCTTCAACTAAAAAAAGAAAAGACAAATTAGGCCAAAAAATCATATCAATTAATAAAAAAATTCGTATCTTCCAGAAAATGTAGAAAATATTCCAGATCTCAGAGAAGTCCGCAAAATGTCTGTTGGAACCCATGAGATCGTCATATTCAACCTGAAAAAAATAAGAGAAGATAAAATTAGCGCTATAAAAATCATATCATTTAATATAAAGATCCATATCTTGCGAAAAATGTAGAAAAAATAGCTCCGAGCTTAGAGAAAAATCTGCAAAAAAGTCCGTTGGAACCGGGAGATCACATTCTTCAGCTAAAAAGGGAAGAGAAGACAAAATTCGGCTAAAAAATCATATCATTTAATTAAAAAATACATATCTGTCAGAAAATATAGAAATTAGACTCGATCTCAGAAAAATCTGCAAAAAAGTCCATTGGAACTGGGAGATCGCCATCTTCAAATGAAACATAAGTGAAGACAAAATTAGGCTATAAAAATCATATCATTTATAAAGATCCATATCTTACAGAAAATGTAGAAAATAGCCTGTATCTCAAAAAATCCGTAAAAATGTCCTAGGAACCAAGTGGTCGCCATCTTCAACGAAAAAAAATAAAAGAAGAGAAAATTAGGCCAAATATCATATCAAACAATCCATATCTTCTAGAAAATGCAAACAATAGCCCCGAGTGCATAAAAATTCGCAAAAATTTTCATTTGAACCGAGAGACGCCATCTTCAACAGAAACATAAAAGAAGGTAAATTTAGACGATAAAAATCATATCATTTAATAAAAAGATCCATATCTTTCATAAAATTTAAAAAAATAGCACCGTGCTCAGAAAAATCGAAATAAATGTTCGTTGGAACCGAGAGATTGCCATAGAAAAATAAGAGAAGACAAAATTAGAACCTAAAAATCATATCGTTTAATTATATACCCATATAATTCCATAAAATGTAGAAAATTTCACTAAGCTCAAAAAAATACACAAAAATGTCAGTTGGAACTAGGAGATCGCCATGTTCAACTGAAAAATAAGAGAAGACAAAATTATGCTTAAAATCATATCATTTAATATAAAGATCCATATCTTACAGAAAATGTAGAAAATAACCTGGAGTTCATAAAAAATTGCAAAAATGTCCGTTGGAACTGGGAGATCGCTATCTTCAACGAAAAAAATAAGAGAAGACAAAATTAAACAAAAAATTTTATCATTTAATAAAACGGTCCATATCTTCTTGAAAATGTAGAAAATGGCCCCGATCTTAGAAAAATCGGCAAAAATGTCAGTTGGAACAGTGAGATTGACATCTTCATCTTAAAAATAAGAGAAGACAAAATTAGGCCAAAGATAATAACAATTAATAATAGATCCATATCTTTCAGAAAATTCAGAAAATAGCCCAGAGCTTAGAAAAATCTGCAAAATGTCAGTTGGAAACCTGGAGATTGGAATCTTCAACTTAAAAATAAGAGAAAACAAAATTAGGCCAAAAATCAAATCATTTAATAAAACTATTCATATCTTCCACATAATTTAGAAAATTTGACATAACTCAGAAAAATCCGCAAAAATGTCTGATGGAACCGGGAGATCGTCATCTTCAATTGAAAATAAGATAAGCGAAACTTATGTTATAAAAGGCATATAATTTAATAAAATCGCCATATCGTCCAAAAATGTAGAAAATAGGCTCGAGGTCAGAAAAAATCAGCAAAAATGTCTATCGGAACGAGGAGATTGCCATCTTCAATAGAAAAAAATAAGAGGACAAAAGTAGGGTATGAAAATCATATCATTTAATAGAAAGGGTCATGTCTTCAGAAAATGAAGAAAATAACGCCGAACTCAGAAAAATCTACAAAAATATCTGTTGGAATAAAACGAAAAAAAAACTGCAAAAATATCATTGAATAAAACGATAAATATCTTCCAAATAATTCAGAAAATAGGCCATTGCTTAGAAAAACCGCAAAAATATCAGTTGGTTCCGGGAGATTGCCATCATCAATGAAAAAAAAAATAAGAGAAGACAAAATTAGGCGGAAAAATCATTACATTTAATTAAATGATCGATAGCTTCCAGAAAATACAATAAATAGCCCCGAGTTTAGAAAAACCTGGAAAAATGTCTGTTGGAACTGAGAGACGGCCATCTTCAAGTGAAAAAAAGAGAAGATAAACGTAGGCTATAAAAATCATAATATTTAATAAAAATATCTATATCCACAATAAAAACAGAAAATAGCGTCGAGGTCGAAAAAATCCGCAAAATTTCCGTTGGAATCGAGAGTTCGCCATCTTCACTTGAAAAATAAGAGAAGACAAAATTAGGATAGAAAAATCATATCATTTAATAAAAAGATCTATATCTTACAGAAAATGTAGAAACTAGTCCCGAGCTGAGAAATATCGGCAAAAATATCCGTTGGAACCGGGATATTGTCATCTTCAATTGAAAAATAAGAAAAGACAAAATTAGTCTACAATAATCATATAATGTAATAAAAAGATCCCTATCTTCGTTAAAAATGTAGAAAGTAGCACCAAGCTCAGAAAAATCCGTAAAAATGTCCGTTGGAACTGGGACATCGCCATCTTCAACTGGAAAATAAGGGAAGACAAAATTAGGCTAAAATATCATATTATTTAATAAAACGATCCATGTCTTCCAAAAATGTGGAAAAAAGGCCGGAGCTCAAAAAAATCTGCAAAAATTTCCATTAGAACTGGGAGATCCCATCTTCAACAGGAAAAATAACAGAAGAGAAATTTAGGCTAGAAACATCATATCATTAAATGAAAAGATCCATATCTTTCACACAATATAGAAAATAACACCAATCTCAGAAAATGATATCAAAAATATTTTCAGTTGAAGATGGCGATATCCCTGTTACAATGTACATTTTTATGGATGAAGATGGTGATTTCTTGTTTCCGATGGAAATTTTTAATATAAAGATTCTTAATTTCCATAAAATGTAGAAATATCCTCGAGCTCAGAAAAATCCGCAAAAATATCTGTCGAACCCAGGAGATCGATAAATTTAACAAAAAAATAAAACTAAATTCGGCCAACAAATCATATCATTTAATAAAACGGTCGATATCTTCCAGATAATATAGAAAATAGCCCAGAGCTCAGAAAAATTCAAATAAAATTCCTTTGAAACTGGGAGATCGCTAAATTTAACAATAAAAGAGAAAACAAATTCGGCCAAAAAATCATATCATTTAATAAACCTGTCGCTATCTTCCAGATAATACAGAAAATAGCCCAGTGCTCAGAAAAATCCACAAAAATATCCATTTGGAACCGGGTGATCGCCATAACGAAAAAATGAGAAGATAAAATTAGACCAAAAATCATATCATTTAATAAAACGAATGATATCTTTCAGAAAATAACTTCGAGGACAGAAAAACTCGCAAAAAATGTCCGTTGGAACGTAGAGACCGCCATCTTAAAGTGAAAAATAAGAGAAGACAAAATTAGGCTATCATTTAATAAAATATCCAGATTCTCTAGAAAATGTAGAAAATAGCCCTAAGCTTAGAAAAATCCAAAAAATGTCCGTTGGAATCGAAAGATCGCCATATTCAATTGAAAAATAAGAGTAGACACAATTAAGCCAAAAAATCAATCATTTGATAAAAAGATACATATCTTCCATAAAAGTAGAAATAGGCCCGAGGTCAGAAAAATCCGCAACAGTGTCCGTTGGTACGGGAAGATCGTCCTCTTCAACTGAAAAATAAGAGAAGACAAAATTTGGGTATAAAAATCATATCATTTAATAAAAAGATCCATATACTATAGAAAATGTAAAAATACAATCTTTCTCAGAAAAATCGGCAAAAATGTCTGTTGGAACCTGGGAGGTCGCCAACTTTAACTAAAAAATAAGAGGAGAAAAAATTAGGCTGTAAAATAATATATTTCAATACAAAAGATCCAAATCTTCCAGAAAACTAGGAAAAATACGCAAAAATGCCCGTTGGAACTGGGAGATCGCCATCTTCAACTGAAAATTAAGAGAATAAAAAAGTAGGCAAAAAATCCTATCATTTAGTAAAAAGATCATTATCTTTTAGAAAATTTTGGAAATAGCCCCAAAGTCAGAAAAATCAGCAAAAATCATATCATTTAATAAAACATACATATATTATAGAAAATGTAGAAAATAATCCGAGCTTAGAAAATCTGCAACAAAATCCGATAGAACCGGGAGATCGCCATCAACAAATGAAAAATACGAGAAGACAAAATTAGGATTTAATAATCATATCATTTAATATAAAGTTCCATATCATACAAAAAATGTTAAATATATCACCGAGCTTAAAAATCCGCAAAAATGTCCGTTGGAACTGGGAGATCGTCGTCTTCAACTGAAAAAGGAAAGACAAAATTAGGCCAAAAATCATATCATTTAATAAAAGGATCATATCTTCCAGAAAATATAGAAAATAGTCTGAAGCTTAAAGAATTCGTAAAATGTCCGTTGGAACCGGGACAACTGAAAAATAAGCAAAGATAAAATTAGGCTATAAAAATCATATCATTTAATATAAAGATCTATATCTTATAGAAAATGTAGAAAATAGCCCTGAACTTAGAAAAATTCGTAAAAAAGTAAGTTGGAAACGGGAGATCGCCTTCTTCAACCGAAAAAACAAGAGAAAAAAATCAGGCCAAAACCATAACAATTAATAAAATATATATATCTTTCAAAAAATGTAGAAATTAGACTCGAGCCCAGAAAAATCAGTAAAAAAGTCTGTTGGAATGGGGAGATCGTCATTCTCAAATAATAAATTAGTGATGATAAAATTAGGCTATAAAAATCATATCATTTATAAAGATACATATCTTACAGAAAATGTAGAAAATAGCTTGCAGCTCAAAAAATCTGCAAAAATATCCGTTGGAACCAAGAGGTCGGCATCTTCAACAAATAAATAAGAGAAGACCAAATTCGGCCAAAAAAATCATATTGAACGATCCATATCTTCCGGAAAATTCAAAAATTAGCCCCGAGCTCATAAAAATTCCCAAAAGTTTCTGTTTGAATCGGGAGACGCCATATTCAACTGAAAAATAAGAGAAGATAAACTTAGACGATAAAAATCATATCAGTTAATAAAGATATCTATATCTTCCATAAAATTTAGAAAATAGCACCGAGCTCAGAAAAATCGGAAAAAATGTCTGTTAGAACTGAGAGATCACCATCATTAGTGGAAAAATAAGGAAGAAAAAATTAGAACCTTAAAATCATATCATTTTACACATATACCCATAACTTCCATAAAATATAGAAAATAGCACTAATCTCAAAAAAATCCGCAAAAAAGTCCGTTGGAACCGGAAGAATGACATGTTCAACTGAAAAATAAGAGTAGACAAAATTATGCTATAAAAATCATATCATTTAATATAAAGATCCATATCTAACAGAAAATGTAGAAAATAGCCCGGAGCTCATAAAATCTGCAAAAGGTCCGTTGGAACCGAGAGATCGCTATCTTCAACAAAAAAAATAAGTGAAGACAAAATTAATTTAAAAAATATATCATTTAATAAAATGATCCAAACATTCAATGAAATGCATAAAATGCCCCGATCTCAGAAAAATCGGCAAAATGTCAATTGGAATAGTAAGATCGTCATCTTCAACTTAAAAGAGAAGACAAAATTAGGCCAAAGATGATATCATTTAATAAAAAGATCCACATCATCCAGAAAAAGTGGAAAAAGCCCGGAGCTCAGAAAAAGCAGCAAAATGTTAGTTGGAACTGGGAGATCAGAATTTTCGGCTTAAAAATAAGAGAAAACAAAATTAGGACAAAACATTATATCATTTAGTACAAGTATTCATATCTTCTAGATAATGTAGAAAATAAGCCTAAGCTCATAAAAATCCCCAAAATGACCGATGGAACCAGGAGTCATCATCTTCAACTGAAAAATAAGATAAGTGAAACTTTTGTTATAAAAATCATATCATTTAATAAAAGGTCCATATCGTCCAGAAAATGTAGAAAATAGCCTCGAGCTCAGAAAAATCTGTAAAAATATTTGTTGGAACGAGGAGATCGCCATCTTTAATTGAAAAATAAGAGAATGCAAAATTAGGGTATGAAAATCATATCATTTAATAAAAAGATACAAGTCTTTGAGAAAATGTAGAAAATAGCACCGAACTCAGAAAAATCTGAAAAAAATATCATTGGAACCGGGCGATCGCACTCTTCAATTTTAAAAAAAAGAAAAGACCAAATTAGGCCAAATATTCATATCATTTAATAAATTACTCCGTGCTCAGAAAAATCCGCCAAAATATCCGTTGGAACCGGGAAATCGACATATTCAACTGAAAAATATGAGAATACAAAATTAGGCCAATCATATCGTTTAATTAAAAGAAAAATATCTTCCAAAAAATGTAGAAATAGCCCCAAACTCAAAAAAATCCGCAACCATGTTTGTTGGAACCTGGAGATCGACATCTTCAACTGGAAAATAAGAGAAGACAAAATTAGGCAAAAATATCATATCATTTAATAAAACAATCCATATCTTCCAAAATATGGAAAATTGGCCGAAATTCAGAAAAATCCGTAAAAATGTCTGTTGGAACCGGGGTGATCGACATCTTCAACTGGAATATAAGAGAAGATAAAATATAGGCCAAAAGTTATATCATTTAATAAAAGATCGACATCTTCAACAAAAAATAAGAGAAGACAAATTTCGGTAGAAAAATCTATCAATTAATTAAAAGATCCATATCTTTCATAAAATATAGAAAATAGCACCAATCTCAGAAACTGAAATATAAAAATCTTTTCAGTTAAAGATAGCGATATCTTGGTTACAACATGCATTTTTATAGATGAAGATTACGATTTCTCCATTCGGAATTTTTTCTTCTCTTATATTTCAGTTGAAGATGGGGATTTCCTAGGTCCAACAGACATTTTTATCCGAATTTAGTCTTCTCGCATATCATTTAATAAAACGATCTCTATATTCTAGAAAATGTGAACAATAGCCTGCAGCTCAGAAATATCCGCAAAAATGTTTGTTGGAACTAGGAGATCTCCAACTTTTACTGGAAAATAGGAGAAGAAAAAATTTGGCCAAAAATCATATCATTTAATAAAACCATCCATATCTTCCAGAAAATGTGAAAAATGGCCCAGAGCTCAAAAAATCCTCAAAAATGTCAGTTGGGACGGAAAGAATGACATCTTTAACTAAAATATAAGAGAAGACACAATTAGGCCAAAAAATCAAACCATTCAATTAAAGATCGCCATCTTCAATTAAAAAATAAGAGAATACAAACTTAGGTTATAAAAAATCATATCACTAAATAAAAAGATAAGTATCTTCTATAAAATGTAGAAAATAGCCCAGAGCTCAGAAAAATCCACAAAATTGTCTGTTGGAACCGGGTGATCGCCATCTTCAACTTAAAAATAATGGAAGACAAACTTAAACTATAAAAATCATTTCATTTAATAAAAAATTCCATATCTTCTATAAAATAAAGGAAATAGCATAGCGCTCAGAAAATCTGCAAAACTGTCCGTTAGAACCGGTAGATCGGTATGTTCAGTGGAAAAAAGAGAAGACAAAATTAGGCAATAAAAATCATATCATTTAATGAAAAGATGCTTATTTTCCATAAAATGTAGAAAATATCCCCGAGCTCAAAAAAATCCACAAAAATATTCGTCGAAAATGGAAGAGCACAAAATTTAACGAAATACAGAGAAGACAAAATTAGGCCAAAATATCATCTCATTTAATAAAATGATTGATATCTTCCCGATAATACAGAAAATAGCCCAGAGCTAAGAAAAATCCTCAAAATATCCGTGGAAACCGGGAGACGCCATCATCAACGAAAAATCTAAGAGAGGACAAAATTAGACAAAAAACATAGCATTTAATAAAACGATCGTTATCTTCCAGAAACTACAGAAAATAACCCCGAGGTCAGAAAAATCCGCAAAAATTTCTGTTGGAACCGGAAAACTAGAATCTTCGAGTGGAAATTAAGAGAAGACAAACGAAGGCTATAAAAATCATATCATTTAATAAAAAAATCTATATCTACAATAAAATGTAGAAAATAGCCTCGATTTCAAAAAAATCCGGAAAAATTTCTGTTTGAACTGGGAGATCGTCATCTTCAATTGAAAAATAAGAGAAGACAAAATTTGGATATAAAAACATATCATTTAATAAAAAGATCTATATTCTTTAAAAATGTAAAAATACACTCAAGCTCAGAAAAATTTGCAAAAATGTCTGTTGGAACCGGGAGGTCGCCATCTTCAACTGAAAAATAAGAGGAGACAAAATTAGGCTGTAAAATAATATATCTCAATACAAAAGATGTATATCTTCCAAAAAATACAGAAAATAGTCCCGAGCTCAGGAAAAATACACAAAAATGTCCGTTGGAATCGTGAGATCGCCATCTTCAACTGAAAAATAAGAAAATAGAAAATTTGGCCAAAAATCCTATCCTTTAATAAAAAGATCAATATCTTTTAGAAAATTTTGGAAATAGTCGCGAACTCAGAAAAATCAACAAAAGTATCTGTTGGAACTGAGAGATCACCATATTCAACTAAAAAATAAGAGTAGAGAAACTTAGGTTATAAAAATCATTTCCTTTAATAAAACATCCATATCTTCTATAAAATGTAGAAAATAATCCGATGGAATCGGGAGATGGCCATCTACAATTGAAAAATAAGAGAAAACAAAATTAGGATTTAAAAATCATATCATTTAATATAAAGTTCCATATCTTACAGAAAATGTAAAATATAGCGTCGAGCTTAGAAAAATCCGCAAAAATGACTGTTGGAACCGGGAGATCGTCATCTTCAACAGAAAGAAGGAAAGACAAAATTAGGCCAAAAACTAATATCATTTAATTAAAAGATCCATATCTTCTAGAAAATGTAGAAAATAGTCCGGAGATCGAAGAAGTTCGCAAAATGTCCGTTGGAACCTGGAGATCGAAATATTCAACTGAAAAATAAGAGAAGAAAAAATCAGGCGATAAAAATCATATCATTTAATATAAAGATCCATATCTTACAGACAATGTGGAAAATAGCCCCGAGCAAAAATTCACAAAAAAGTAAGTTGGAACCAGGAGATCGCCTTCTTCAACTGAACAAAGAAGAGAACAAAATTAGGCCAAAACCATCTTATTTAATATAAAATACATTTCTTTAAGAAAATATAGAAAAAAGATTTGAGCTCAGAAAAATCCGCAAAAAAGTTCATTGGAACCGGGAGATCGTCAACCTTAAATAAAGAGATGGCAAAATCACGCTATAAAAATCATATCATTTATAAAGATCCATATCTTACAGAATATGTAGAAAATAGATCATAGCTCAAAAAATCTACAAAAATGTCCGTTGGAACCAAGAGGATCGCCATCTTCAACAAATTAATAAGAGAAGACCAAATTAGGCCAAAAAATCATATCAAACGATCCATATCGTCCAAAAAATGCAGAAAATAGCCCCGAACTCATAAAAATTCACAAAAATTTCTATTTGAACCGGTAGACACAATCTTCAATTGAAAAATAAGAGAAGAAAAACTTAGACGATAAAAATCATATCATTTAACAAAAAGATCCATATCTTTCATAAAATTTAGAAAATAGCACTGAGCTAAAAAAATCCAAAAAAATGTTTGTTAGAACTAAGAGATCACCATCTTCAATAGAAAATTTAGAGAAGAAAAAATTAGAATGTAAAAATTATATCATTTTATTTATATACCATATCTTCCATAAAATGTAGAAAATAGCACCAAACTCAAAAAAATCCGCAAAAATGCCCGTTGGAACTGGGAGATTGCCGTGTTCAACTAAAAAATAAGAGCAGACAAAATTATGCTATAAAAATCATAGCATTTAATATCAAGATCCAAATCTTACATAAAATGAAGGAAATAGCCTGGGGCTCAAAAAATCCGCAAAAAAGTCAGCTGTAACCGGGAGATCGCTATCTTCAATGAAAAAAAATAAGAGAAGACAAAATTAAATCTAAAAACTATATCATTTAATAAAATGATCCAGATCTTCCAGAAAAAGCAGAAAATAGCCCCGAACTCAGAAAAATCGGTAAAATGTCAGGTCGACTAGTGAGATCGACATCTTTAACTTAAAAATAAGAGAAGAAAAATTAGGCCAAAGATGGTATCATTTAATAAAATGATCTATATCATCCAGAAAATGCAGAAAATAGCTACGAGTCCATAAAATGTCGACAAAATGTCAGTTGGAACCAGGGAGATCGGAATTTTCGAGTTAAAAATAAGAGAAAACAGAATTATGACAAAAATCATATCATTTAATACAAGTATTTATATCTTCCAGATAAAGTAGAAAATATATTGGAGCTCAAAAAAATCTGCAAAAATGTCCGATGGAACTAGGAGATCGTCATCTTCAACTGAAAAGATAAGCGGAACTTAGATTATAAAAATCATATCATTTAATAAAAAGCTCCATATCGTCCAGAAAATGTAGAAAATAGCCTCGAGCTCAGAAAAATCCGTAAAAATATCTGTTGGAACAAGGATATTGCCATCTTTAATTAAAAATAAGAGAAGACAAACTTAGGGTATGAAAATCATAGCATTTAATATAAAGATACAATTCTTCCAGAAAATATAAAAATAGCACCAAACTAAGAAAAATCCGCAAAAATATCCGTTGGAACCAGGAGATCGCACTCTTCAACTTAAAAATAAGAGAAGACAAAATTAGGCAAAAAATCATATTATTTAATAAAACGATCCATATCTTTTAGAAAATTTTAAAAAAATTGCCCGGAGGTCAAAAAATCCGCAAAAATGTCTGTTGGAACCGGGAGATCGCCATCAACTGAAAACTAACAAAAGAAAAAATTAGGCCAAATATTCATATCATTTAATAAAAAGATTCATATCTTACACAAAATGTAGAAAAATTGCTCTGAGTTCATAAAAATATGCCAAAATATCCGTTGGAACCGGGAAATCGACATATTCAATAGAAAAAAATATGAGAAGACAAAATTAGGCCAAAAAATCATATCGTTTAATGAAAAGAAACATATCTACCAGAAAATGTAGAAATAGCCCCAAACTCGGAAAAATCCACAAAAATGTCCGTTGGAACATGGAGATCACCATCTCCAAGTGGAAAATAAAAGAAGACAAAATTAGGCTAAAATATCATATCATTTAGTAAAAAAATCTGTATCATCCAAAAATGTGGAAAATATGCTGAAACTCAGAAAAATCCATAAAAATATCCGTTGGAACCGGGTGATCGCCATCTTCAAATGGAATATAAGAGAAGACAAAACTAGGCCAAAAATCATATCATTAAAGAAAAAGATCGACATCTTCAATAGAAAAATAAGAGAAGACAAATTTAGGCTAGAAAAATCATATCAATTAATAGAAAGATCCATATCTTTCTTAAATGTAGAAAATAGCACCAATCTCAGAAAATAATACATAATAATATTTTCAATTGAAGATGGCGATATCTCGGTTACAACGGACATTTTTATAGATGAAGATGGTGATTTCCCGATTCCGAATTTCATCTTCTCTTATATTTCAGTTGAAGATGGCGATTTCCCGGTTCCAAAGGACATTTTTGGCCTAAATTTGTCTTCTCTGATACCATTTAATAAAACGATCCATATAATCTAGAAAATATGAACAATAGCCCGCAGCTCAGAAATATCCGCAAAAATGTCTGTTGGAATCAGGAGATTGCCAACTTCTACTGGAAAATTAGAGAAGACAAAATTAGGCCAAAAATCATATCATTTAATAAAACCATCCATATCTTCCGGAAAATGTGGAAAATAGACCGGAGTTAAAAAAATCTGCAAAAACGTTAGTTGGGACCGAAAGAAGGCCATTTTCAACTGAAATATAGGAGAAGGCAAAATTAAGCCAAAAAAATCAAATCATTCAATATAAACATTGCCATCTTCAGTTGGAAAATAAGAGAAGACAAACTTAGGTTATCAAAATCATATCATTTAATAAAAAGATACATATCTTCCATAAATTGTAGAGAATAACCCGAAGCTCAGAAAAATCTGCAAAATTGTCTATGGGAACCGGGAGATCGCCATCTTCAACTTAAAAATAATTGAAGACAAACGTAAACTATAAAAATCATATCATTTAATAAAAATATACATATCTATTATACATTTGAGAGCATTTTTAAAATTTTTCCTATGTGGACATGTTTGTCCTACGTGGGCAAACAACTGATGACTAGGACAAACACAAGTTGCTAACTTGGATAAGTTTGGGGAAAAAGCTTGGGAAAGGGGAAATTTGAAACTTTAAATTTGGTTTGAAAACATAAAAATTTGAAATTTGCATACACGAACAAAACTTTGGGGGGAGATTCAACTGACCCAAACCTTGGGGACCCCTCTCTCACTCTCTCTCACTCTCTTCCCTGCCCCTAAAACCACCATGGCTGCGTACAATGAATGTCATTGGATCTCTCTCTCTCTCTCTCTCTCTCTCTCTCTCTCTCTCTCTCGGCCCCATGCCCCCAAAAAACCCCACGCCTGACAGCAAGAAAATTAGAAGCATGATGAAGTCGATCTTGGGCTCTCTTGTACAGTGAATATCGTCATGGGCTGATGCTCGAGGGATGGTTTTTGATCTTGATCCCTTTTTAATTATTTAGTTGATGCTGAAATTTAATCTATTTGGTTGATGTTGCGACTTCAGATTCTGATTTATGTATTGTCTCCTGATTTGTGAATTGTCCTCAGATCCAAATACTGATGCTGCGACCAAAGACTGGGAAGGGAAAGAAGAAAGCACTCCCTGTTAACGAGGACAGGTACATCAGTAAGATGTTTCTCGGAGGGCTTAGTTCGCCTGCTTAGTTCGTCTGCTTTCAGTTATTATTGTCCTAAGGAATCCCAAGTGATGAGTAAGGATTTCAGTTACGGGGCCAATGCCATTAGATGTGGTCAAGACTCAGTTGCAGTGTCTCTCGTCCGATCTCTATTTCCCTCTCCAGCACACGCCATTATTATTTACTGGTATAAAATTCTATCATTTTTCTTCAATTTTTTGTAATTTTTGTAATTTTGTGGGGTTCTGTTTTCTTACAATTTCTCTTGCGATTTCTTTCGATTGATATAATATTTTATTTGCTTTTTTATCATGAAATTTTAATGTTCTTTGTGGATAATTAGGGATTTTCTTTTAACAAGATCTCTACACAGTTATCGTTAATTATGTGTAAGAATTTGATTTTGATTTATTAAAGTTTTAATGTGTTCACTATTAATTATCTTGAATTTTTGCTACCCATCAGATTGATTGGCTTATGTTCGATTTGTGCTGGGAAATGAATTGGAGGGCGGTTTTGTATTTTTGTTCTCTGTAACTGTAAATGTGTTGAACTCATAAATGTGTTAAATCCTTAGCATTCTGTGCAGCAAGGGAGTGTTTTTCAGTGACTCATGGATGTCGATCTTCTTCCTTGCTAAGGCTGCATCGACCCGGGCCTTAAATTCTAGCAACTAGGTGTAAAGAGTAGATTCGGGCAGCAGGGATTTATTTCTTGGAGAGCTTTCTCTTCTTCCAACAGGCGTCAGGGTTGTGCTCATCTTCTGATCTATATATTTCTTTTATGTCAATAACATTGAAGCCGGTTGGCATGTAATTTGATAATGAATGTTGATCACGTGGCATTTCCCATGTTAATTCTCTTTTGAAAGAATTTGTTGAGAGTCTGAAATTTGAAACGGATGCAATTTCCAGATTTTATTTGTTGAAACCAAATATTGTATCTCTAGGAAAGTGCAAGGCCAATGCCTTTGAAGCAACTCAAGGTTGAATACACCATGCCCGACTTCTGATTATTAAGTAATTTATAAGCAGTTACTTACAACTCTTATCAATATAAGATTTTGCTCAGTGTTGTTAATGCTCCTTAAGCCTGAATAGGTCCTTCGAGTTTAATCCTTCGTAGTTTTTTGATGAGAATTTTTGGTGATGGTCCCGGGTTTCGAGCAATATCATTGAGCCTTTTCTCCCATTGTTCTTTTAAGGGTCAATTGGAGCAACATGCTTCTCAAGAGGTCTTCTTAAATGAATTCAGGAAGCATCTATGTGGAATTACGCAGAGGCTGTATGAACATCCTGTCATCGTTGCACACAATGAAAACACCTTTAATGGCAAGGGCATCCGGAGATTACTCTCTTAACAAATTTGAATTAGATAAGGCAAGGTTAGGAGATTACTCTCTAACACCTTCAATGACAGATGCATCAGGAGATTACTCTCTAACAAATTTTAATTAGAACATACTGCCCTTCTTTCTTGCTTAGTTTCTTTTTAATTACAAATGGAGTCAGTTATTACCAACCATTACACTTAGTCATATGTATAGACTCATTTGAAAGTCCATATATAAACAGATAAGTGTGCGGAAAAAAAGAGAATTAATGCATGACCAGGAAAAATCTAAAACAAACTTAAATCCACTATATGGTTGGCATTTTGGTAAATTATTTTGAAGGTGCATTGATTTTGGTATGTTCTTTTGCTGGTTGGTAGGTTCTTTCGAGATTCTTATGAGAGTAAGAGTTATATAAAATTTGATATCAGGGATTGAAGAGGACATGAAAAAATCTATAGCTAATTATTCCATTTGATCAAAACAATTTCATATCAATTTCATGATAATTCTTCAATTGATCTTGATTTTGATCTTGATCTCGAATTTTTTTGGGGAACGAGACTTAGTGGGTCACTGAATATACACACACCGCCATGGAGAAGCGACCGAAGAAGAGGCTGAGGTTGGCATGTGACATGCTGCCTCTCTCCCAACCCCTAAAGGTCATTTTTTCTGTTTCCCCATTTCATTTGGTGTAAAGTTTGTGTTTTATGATGGTAATTTTGCTTTAATGAATTAGTTTTCTGGTTTTGGTGGGGAACTTATATATGATTCATCTCTTTATAAATTAATCTTTATTAAAAAGAAAACTAGAAAATGTGAAGCTCAACTGTTTGAAGGGTAGTTTGGATTTCACTGCGCCAATCAAACCCTGAAAAAAATTACAAATTGTTTACCGAGATCAAGAGCAAATTGAAAATACTTCACATTCTTTTGTTGCCACATTAGGCTTTTTTGTTTTTTTCTTTCTCAAGATCTAACCCTTTCCTCAGATTCATTGATTTTTTAATGCTAATTCAAATACCCAGATCATAGTTTGGGTTAATTAGCTTGAAGATGTTTGCAATTGGGTCACTACTGCATTTGGGTAGCTCCCTGCACTTGAGGTTAGTTTACTTTATTTC